>MUZC01000313.1:0-33236 GCA_002072015.1 Radix auricularia | reverse complement strand
TCTGTGTCTTTTGGTGCGTTTCTGTGTCTTTTGGTGCGTTTCTGTGTCTTTTATCATATACCCTAACAACACACTCACCATGTCATGTTCCCTGACAAAAATAACCACGTCATCTTCCCTGACAACAATGACGTTGCCATGTTCCCTAACAACAATAACAATGTCATGTTCCTTCGCACCACACTGGCCATATCATTTTCCCTAACACCACACTAACCATGTCGTGTTTCCTGAAAACAATAACAATGTCATGTTCCCTTACAACAATAACCACGTCATGTTCCCTGCCTGAAACCAAGCCATGACATAATTAACTATATTGGTTTATGTAAACAACTTCAATGCCCTCGACCACAGGTTCACCAGGTCGAGTTACATGCAGCCCTAATTGCACTTTAGCGGGGAGGGGGTGTTGGCTTTATATTTTTCTTGTCTTAATTTTTCAAACCTGAGACCTGAGCCAGACATTGTCATAAAAATAAAAATACCACCTGGTGTCGGGCGGGGAACTGTGGAGGGGGGGCACGTTCTATGACGTAAAGTTCTGTAGATTGTGCTAGCGCAGTGGTTCTTAACGTGGGTTCGATCGAACCCTAGGGGTTCGGTGAGTCAGTCGCCGGGGTTCGGCGGAGGGAGGTCAAGACAGCACCCGACTCAAGGCATCTATATTACTACTAATAATGAAGGGTTCGGTGAATGTGCATATGAAACTGGTGGGGTTCGGTACTTCCAAAAAGGGTAAGAACCACTGTGCTAGCGGTTTACAACCGACCGAGATAGTTGAGCGTTGAACGTTGTTGGTTGTGTCTGGGCCTGGGACAATTTACGGACAGTGTTTCCCAATGTCAGGCCTGCTGTGTGTTGTTATGTGTAAGACCTGAAGGTTGGTTGTTGTTGTGAGCTGAAAATTTGATCCAACACAGAAACAACAACACCAGGTTACAATTAATGTAAGTTAACGTAAGATAGTGTAAACTAATGTACGTTAATGTAAGATATTGTAAGTTAATGTAAGCTGGTGTAAATTAATGTAAGTTAATGTAAGCTGGTGTAAATTAATGTAAGTTAATGTAAGCTAATCAACAATTTGTTTTCAGAGTTACTGTAGAAACAAGTATTGAATTTATTGGCACATTTGCCTTTGACCATTGTCAAACTTCATAAAATTTGTTGTACTTTTAAACATTGTTAGCATCATCCTATTCTCACGCCAGTGTAAATTAACACCCCCCTCCCCACCCCCACACACACTTTCTGTCTGTGACTAGGGATTTCTCTGTCATCCTTAACTCACAAATTTGCTTCTTGATTATTTTTTTAAAAAAATAGTTTTTATTATTATTATTTGATGTGGTGTCGCATTATTCTAAATAACTAAATGTTTACTTGAATGTCTTACTCTTAATCTAACACTAACTCTCACCTAAAATGATTTCAAATTACTACCTACTGATTTGTCTTGGATATTAAAAACATTGAGGTAAATTTCGTATTGATTCAAGTCTGCTTGTACTTAAACCCCGCCCTTTCCCCCGGGCCACACACGCTTATCCATTCTTTAAAAAGTAAAATTATTCAAAGCATAAAAATTGCCAACCAGCTTTATTTTATTTTTATATAACTTAGCTAGTAAAAAGCAGTAACCATAAATAAAATAGAAAATAGCTGATTTGGTCAGATCTATTTTCCTGGAAGCTCGTTACATCTTCCGATAACTTGATTTCCCGGAAGAGTAGATGGCAAGAGAGTAAATGGTAGTTTTGGAAATCAGAACAGTTATTTATAGCTCAATTATCTACGCATCTTAATGTTCGGTAGGCCTACTTAGTTGTTGCGTTTTTTTTAGAGAGAATTGAGAATATTATTATAAATTTATTCACCTCACAAAATCACATCATACCATCACATCATACCAACACGCCATACCATCACATCATACCATCACATCATACTATCACATCATACCATCACATCATACCATCACATCAAAATATCACATCATACCATCACATCATACTATCACGCCATACCATCACATCATACCATCACGCCAACCATCACATCATACCATCACCCCAACTATCACATCATTCCATCACGCCATACTATCACATCATACCATCACCATACCCAATCACATCAAACCATCACATCATACCATCACATCGTACAATCACATCATACCATCACATCATACCATCACATCATACCATCATGTCATACTATCACATCATATCATCACATCATACCATCACATCATACCATCACATCATACCATCACGTCATAACATCATGTCCTATCATCACGTCATACCATCACATCATACCATCACATCATACCATCACATCAAAATATCACATCATACCATCACATCATACTATCACGCCATACCATCACATCATACCATCACATCATACCATCACTTCATACCATCACATCATACCATCACATCATACCATCATGTCATACTATCACATCATATCATCACATCATACCATCACATCATACCATCATGTCATACTATCACATCATATCATCACATCATACAATCACGTCATACCATCACATCATACCATCACATCATACAATCACATAATACCATCATGTCCTATCATCACGTCATACCATCACATCATACTATCACATCATACCATCACATCATACCATCACATCAAAATATCACATCATACCATCACATCATACTATCATGCCATACCATCACATCATACCATCACGTCATACCATCACTTCATACCATCACATCATACCATCACATCATACCATCATGTCATACTATCACATCATATCATCACATCATATCATCACATCATACCATCACATGATACAATCACATCATACCATCATGTCTCACCATCACATCATATCATCACATCATACCATTCCGTCATACTATCACGTCATACCATCACCTCACCCAATCACATCATAGCATCACCTCACACAATCACATCAATCCATCACATCATACCATCACCTCACCCAATCACATCATAGCATCACCTCACACAATCACATCAATCCATCACATCATACCATCACCATACACAATCACATAATTCCATCACATCATACCATCGTGTCATACCATCACATCATACCATCATATCAAACCATCTCGTCAAAAAATCACATCATACCATTACATCATACCATAACATCCTACCATCACATATCATCACTTCATACTATCACATCATACCATCACATCATACCATCACATTATATCATCACATCACTTTATACCACGTCATACCAGCACATTTCCAATCACCCATCCTTCTCACTGATCATTCTCTACTCTAACTGCATCATCTCAACACCCATCTCTTGATTAAATGACACCCCAACACCCATCTCTTGATTACATGACACCCCAACACCCATCTCTTGATTACATGACACCCCAACACCCATTTCTTGATTACATGACACCCCAACACCCATCTCTTGTTTACATGACAACCCAACACCTATCTCTTGTTTACACGACACCCCAACACCCATCTCTTATTTACACGACAACCCAACACCCATGTCTTGATTAAATGACAACCTAACACCCATCTCTTGTTTACACGACACCCAACACCCATCTCTTGATTAAATGACAACCTAACACCCATCTCTTGTTTACACGACACCCCAACACCCATCTCTTGTTTACACGACACCCCAACACCCATCTCTTGATTAAATGACAACCTAACACCCATCTCTTGTTTACACGACAACCCAACACCCATCTCTTGATTAAATGACAACCTAACACCCATCTCATGATTAAATGACAACCCAGCACCCATCTCTTGATTAAATGACAACCCAACACCCATCTCTTGTTTACACGACACCCCTCCCTCCCCCCTTCTTCCTCTTGTTGACGTAACACTATATGTCTCCCGTTAACTAACAGGGCCTGTGTAGACCGATATAGACCAAAGCTTGTCTGTTGTTGAGCACTGTCTGACCTATTTTCGGCGGTTAGATCGTGAGTTTTATTTTAGAACAGTTTTATCCAATCTAGGCGAGGCTAAATGGAAGTGTTTTGTTTTCAGTAAAAAAAGAAAAAAAGAAACGCAAGTTCTTTAAAAGGCGAAATTGCCCGCTTGCTATATAACTAGTGCCCTAACTCCCCACCCCCAAATAGCAGACCGAAGAATTAACATATGATGTCTAGACTAAAAATGCGACCATATCTGACCAGACCTGACCATCCCCCTTTTCCTGTCCCAGGGACCTGTCTTATAATCTTTGTATATAATTCACGTAAACGAACACATGCAATTGATCATGACGAATGGCCACCGTTGGGGTCGAAAGATCACAGTGGGCAAGCGGAGTAGGATGAAAAGGAAAAATAAGGTGGGGGGAGGGTTGTGGCAACAATGCTTCTTGCGTTCACATGCGTTGTTCCTCCACAGAATAATATATGCTTTGTAGTGTAGTGGTTATCACGATCGCCTTGCGGAAAGTCATGGGTTCGATTCCCAGGTGGAACAATTTTAAAACAAAATTCAATGATATTTCTGCTTTCCCTCATTTTTTGCGAACATGACTAACCCTAGAGTCGAAAAATCACAGTTTATGGTTGGCAAGGGATGGTAGTAAAGGGTGGGGGGGCAGGTAACAACAGCTGCTTTGCACATGTCTTATTAATGTTTACTCGCTTTTTAGCGCATTTTCGAGAAGTCGAATGCGCTATTGCAACCGTTTTGTCCGTCCGTCTGTCATCACCCTAGATCTCAGCATCCATAAGTCCTAGACCCATGATGTATATATGTTTTTTGTATGTCCTGACCTGCCATTTGTGCATCAACACTCAGTTACTCGATCCATTAAAAAACCCCGTTAAAACTACCAAAAAACATTGCGAATCGAGAGATAACACTGGCGCAGGCAACGGCCGCCATTGCCGGAAGTCGAATAGCGTGCAAAAAGTATTAGTTTTTTTGTTTTTTTGTTTTGACGTCATTAGAATATGTGTAAAAGTTTAGAGAGTTTTACGTCATCATTTGTGGTGACTTCAATCAAGATCTTAGCTGCTCAGGGGCAGAAATTGAAAACTTTTTCGAAACAAGCTTCAACATTCAACTACTTTCAACAAGATTGGCAACCACGATCTATAAAACAACAATTGACGGAGTATTTGGGCGATTAGCTGATTACAATTTAGAATGTTTCATTTATGAGTCTTATTTTAGTGACCACAAACCACTTGTAGTTAGATTAAAGAGAAAATAAAAAAATTTAAAATGTAAAGAAATGACTTTTAAATAAAAAAATTTTCAGGTATATTCATTACACAAGAAAATTCATAAATATATGTCTAAAATCTAAACACAATTACTGATAACTACATAATGCTGATATCTAACGTAAGTACTGATACATAATACGAAAATGCGCTAACACGTCCTGAGTCCAAAAGGGACCAGGCGTAACATGATTTTTTTTCATTACTTCGTGCTGCTGTTTGTGTTCTCTCATCCACCCTCCCCCGTTCTTTGCACTATCTATGATGAGCAAGTCTTCGGTGTATGCTACGCCGCGGGTCATCATGTGTTTATTTGTTACCTGGAAAATATTGGACAATTCGCTTTTGATTAAATATATATAGTCTAGCAGTCAAGTACCTCGTAATTATCCATACAGGGTGATGTAATCCTAATCAATTGGTAGATAGTCTTAATGATAGAAGGCTAAAATATTCGCTTTATTCAGTCAGGTTGATCCTGTTTTTATGTCTTTTATCCTCATAAATCCATTATCACATATCCACTTTAAGCCGTATTACATAGCTCAATCAATTTAATTCCATTATTTCATATTCACAGAAATGCACTTTTTATATCCCCAGAAATACTTTATTTTATATCCACATTAACCCACTATCCTATATTCATTGAAATTCATCAAGTTATATCCAAAGACCCTGTTATTTTATATCCACAAAACCCATTATCCTATATCCATAGAAATTCATTTACGTATATCCATAGACCCTGTTATTTTATACAGACATTAATCCATTATCCTATAGTCATAGAAATATATCATCTAAAATCCATAGGCCCTGTTATTTCATATCCACAAAACCCATTATCTCATTTACATTAAACCCATATCATGTAACCTAAATAATGACATAGATACTCAGGAATAGCTTTATTTTCATCGATCGACACATGGAGGGTGTATTCAGAATTTTGGGAGGTTTTGTTAAGTAAAAAAAAATTGTTTTAAAAACATCTGATAAAATGATTGCCAAAATGTATTTGCAGGCTCAAAGCGAGTCGAGAATCAGAAGGATCTCACTTTCCGGAGACTTTCCCTTTGCCCTTGACCCTTCACAAGCACTGAGCCGCAAACCTAAATGGCGGCATCAATTCCAGAAATGATCGCCAAGAAACGAGACGGCAAAGAATTAAATGATGAAGAAATCACTTCCTTTGTCAGAGGTGTTACACAGAATTCCTTGGCAGAGGCGCAGATTGGTAAGAAGGGGTCCCAACAATTTCAGGTGGCTGCGCACCAAAGTCTGGATGAGCCTAACATATTGGATACATTTCTGATCAAAAACCTAAATATAAACTTGATGAAGCTGTAATACTACAGTACATAATATGAAAGCTATATTTTGTGGGATGAACTTTGGAATTGTTTAAATTCAGGTTTTTAACGGTTAACCGGTCCTCAGATCAGGACCGGTCCCGTAGACCGATGAAGCATAGTACTAGAACTAACACACAGTGCGGCGATGTCAAAACATGAACAACGGTCAAGGTCGTGAGTGTTACTATTTATATTTCAACAAAGTGTTTACCGGTCCTCAAATTTGATTTCGGTCTTATATTGACAGTTTTCCTGCTAAGTACATGCACGTCCAAGGCATTTGACTTAAAATTACCACATTGATATAAGATTTGATTTTTTTCTAAAAAATTATTTCATATGCGTTGGAAAAGGAACACAACGCATGAGAGCTGAACACAATCGGGTGGTGACGTCACATGTTCTTTGATGTCACCATCAGACGGCGCGAGATGAAAATTTGATACACACTCATTTTGTTGGTTCTCGAAGTATCCAGGAAATATACGAACCGGACAAAAAAACTGTCTATCATAAAACGGTTAAATTGTCCTCAAAAACGAATTGACTTGACAACATTTGATAACATGTTGTTTTTAAAACTTTTAATTAAAAAATTGAAAAATTGAATTTGACGTCAGCGTTGCATAGGTGAACACTGTTGTTGTTGAGCCTTCTCGTCCATGAGGGACATCTACCGATCATCGCCGGCGTCTGCACTTCCTCCTAGGACATAGGCCACCTACAAGAGCTCTCCAGGCATCTCTATCCTGGGCCATTTTCTCCAGGATCTTCCATTCATGGCCAATCCTCTTGATGTCTGCCTCCAATTCTCGGCGCCAGGTGTTTCTTGGGCGGCCTCTTTTCCGTTTACCCTGTGGGTTCCATTTCAGGGCTTGCCTTGTTGTATTAGAAGCAGGTTTCCTTAGTGTATGACCGATCCACCTCCACCGCTTTTGAAGAATCTCTTCCTCAATGGGCTTCTGTTTAGTCCGCTGCCACAGTTCCTGGTTGCTGATTTTGTCCGGCCAGTGAATTCTGAGAATCCTTCTTAGACAATTGTTAATGAAGATCTGGATTCTGGTCAGGTTTACAGCCGTTGTTCTCCATGTCTCAGCTCCATATAGCAGCACTGGTTTCACCATAGCGTTAAAAATCCTTACTTTTAACTTGCTGCCTAAGTTGTTGGCGACCCAAACATTCTTGAGTTGCTGGAAGGCTGCTCTTGCTTTTCCGATCCTTATTTTGACGTCGGCATCTGTACCACCTTGTTTATCNAAGGGCTTCTCCTTCAAGCATGATGGGTGATGTACTGGTGGCATTAACCTTGAGGATTTTACTCTTCCCTTTGTGTATGTTGAGACCTATGCTAGCAGAAGTGGCTGCGACAATGTTTGTTTTCTCCTGCATCTGTTATGTGCAAGAAGGGCAAGGTCATCAGCAAAGTCTAGATCATCAAGTTGATCCCACAAGGTCCATTGGATGCCATTCCTTTTCTGCTGTGTAGATGTTTTCATCACCCAGTCAATGGCTAATAGAAACAGAAAGGGTGACAGCAAGCAACCTTGTCTCACACCAGTCTTCACCTGGAAAGCATCTGTCACCTGCTGACCATGGACAACTCTGCAGTTTATCCCTTCATACATGTTTCTGATTATATCCGTAATCTTCTGTGGCACCCCATAGTGCCTTAGCAATCTCCACATGGTTTGCCTGTCCACACTGTCGAAGGCTTTTTCGTAGTCAACAAAGTTGATATAGAGTGGTGAGTTCCACTCTAGTGACTGCTCGAGAATGATACGCAGTGTCGCTATTTGGTCAGTGCAGGATCTGTTGGTGCGAAAACCAGCTTGTTGGTCCCGCAGTAGAGGGTCTACCGCGTTATTCATCCTGACAACATTTGATAACATGTTGTTTTTAAAACTTTTAATTAAAAAATTGAAAAATTGAATTTGACGTCAGCGTTGCATAGGTGAACACTAGGGTCGGTAAATTCTAGGCTCTTGGATGTCAAATCGACGCGAGGCCAAAATTTGATGGATTCTTAATGGTTAACCGGTCCTCAAATACTAGCGGTCTCAACAACCTTAGTTTACATGTTTGCTGCTTCTTATGTTCCTCAAGGAAAAAAAATGTAGTGTTAGCAGCCAACTGTAAAGATAGGTGTAGAGTATATACACCATGGCTTGTTTCATCACATCATAAAGGTAGCTGTATATAGATCATGTTCTGTTTCATCACATCATTAAAAACTGTCTGTTGTAACATGTTTTGTGTTGTCACAGTTGCAATGTTGACATGTTTTTTTGTTGTCACAGAAGCAATGTTGACATGTTTTGTGTTGTAACAGTTACAGTTGCAATGTTGACATGTTTTGTGTTGTCACAGGAGCAATGTTGACGTGTTTTGTGTTGTCACAGAAGCAATGTTGACATGTTTTGTGTTGTCACAGGAGCAATGTTGACATGTTTTGTGTTGTCACAGGAGCAATGTTGACATGTTTTGTATTGTCACAGGAGCAATGATGACGTGTTTTGTGCAGTCACAAGAGCAATGTTGACGTGTTTTGTTTTGTCACAGATGCAATGTTGACATGTTTTGTATTGTCACAGGAGCAATGTTGATGGCCATGTATATCAGGGGGCTGACCCCACAAGAGATTACGTCACTGACCCGTGTGATGACACAGTCCGGATCCACACTGGTCTGGCCCAGCGAGTGGTCAGGGCGGCTTGTTGATAAACACAGTACTGGGGGCGTCGGAGATAAGGTCAGCCTGGTCTTGGCCCCCGCTCTGGCGGCATTTGGACTGAAGGTACGTCATGACTTTGGAGTTTAGTTCTTAATTTGGACTGAAGGTACATCATGACTTTGGAGTTTAGTTCTTAATTTGGACTGAAGGTACGTCATGACTTTGGAGTTTAGTTCTTAATTTGGACTGAAGGTACGTCATGACTTTGGAGTTTAGTTTGTTTCTTAATTTGGACTGAAGGTACGTCATGACTTTGGAGTTTAGTTTGTTTCTTAATTTGGACTGAAGGTACATCATGACTTTGGAGTTTAGTTCTTAATTTGGACTGAAGGTACGTCATCACTTGGGAGTTTAGTTTGTTTCTTAATTTGGACTGAAGGTACGTCATCACTTGGGAGTTAAGTTTCTTAATTTGGACGACTGAAGGTACGTCATGACTTTGGAGTTTAGTTTCTTAATTTGGACTGAAGGTACATCATGACTTTGGAGCTTTGTTTTCTTTATAATATATTTTGTTAACATTAAACATCGTTTGCATCATCTGATGAATGTACATTCTCTTTTGGGTTGAGCCGTTAGGCTCTTAAAACCCGGTTCAATTTTTCGCAGGCGAGCCTCATCATTCGGGCATCGCCATAGAGGTAATCCTCAGCAGGTACCGCAACTTCACCACCCAAAACCCCGTTCAACTCGGGCAACATTCTAGTACGTGGGCCACCGTCTCCTCGGGGCAGCCACACAGCCGACAGGCCAATTCCCTTCTGTTGTCAAACTTGTAAAGGTAGCTTCGTATTGGACAATGGTCAGATCTCATTCGTGTTATGAGCGTCTGACTACTACGGTCAAGTTTCCACCAGGCATCGCTTTTGTCCGGTCGCGGCATTTTCTGGTACACCTTTCTGGCCGTATTCCCATTTGCCCATCCCTCAAGCCATTTCTCACGGAAATGGTCTTTTAGCCACGACTTGACCCCCAGTTGGGTCAAGGGCTTATCGGGTTGGGGCTAGGCTGCGCCTGCCCTGGCCAATGCGTTGACCCTGTCTGATTGGGCCGCACCGCAGTGTCCGGCCATGTACTGTAGGACTTCTTTGCCGCCACGTGCCAGGAATTCACCTACTGTATCCAAAATGGCACTTACCGTCTTGGCCTCCAGAGAGGATCGACTCAAGGTTTAGAGCGAAAACCGAGAATCGGTGAAGACCACGACGGTCGGGAAACTCTTTCTCTTCGCTAGACGTCGGCGTATTTCCTTCAAACCCCTGTGAATCGCTTCCAGTTCGGCTTCATGACTACTGTCAGTAGATCCACACGGTCCCGACAGTTCGGCGCTGTCGGGTCCTGGTTGGGGGTATTGAATTAGCACACCGTATCCACTTCTGCCATCTCTGAAACGTGAGCCGTCTGTAAAGACCTTTACCACGCTGTCTCCATAGGCCTCGATTGTGCGCAAAGTCTCGTCTTGCAAGAGCTCGACGGGACTGGCCCGTGTCACCGCGGCATTTGCCAGTGTCAAACGTATTTCAGGCGGGTCAAAGCTTTCATGTGGTCCTCGAGCAGGGACCAGTTGCATTCGTTCCCTGTGCTTGGGTAGGGGGACTGAGTCTTCTAGTTCGTAGACAGCGTCCATGAAGGAGGGTCGCTTCAGTCTTGTCCTCTTAACCCATCGGTCTTGTAATTGGTAGCAGGGTTCGTCATGCTCCAACCTGCGGTATCGCTCTATCGCTCAGCCGTGGTCATGATTGCCTTTTCTCGCCTTATTGCCAGGGGTTCTACGTTTGACATAATTTCTACCGCAGCGGTGGGTGTGGTACGTAACGCTCCGCAAATGAACCGTAGAGCTTGGTCCTGTAATCGGTCCAGTCCCTCTAGAGCCGTTCGGCTCGCAAAGGCCTGGACCGGACGGCTGTAGTCAATAGCACTCCTCACGCTACCAAGATAGAGAGCTCTTAGTAGTCTTGCGTCTGCACCCCAACTAGTGCTAGCTAGTTTCTTCACAAGTGACAATTTAGCTGTGGTTTTGGCGCATAATTCACGCACATGGTTATGCATCTGGAGTTTCTGGTCCAGTTTTATACCCAGGTACGTTGGTGTCCGATCCCAACTTAACCTCTTTCCGCAGATCTGAAGCACCACCTCATGCTTCAGGGCATTCCGTCCATTAGTGAAAATGGAATGGACCGTTTTGTCCGTATTGACTTCTAGGCGCCATTGGTTGGCGTACTTTTCAATACGATTCAGATCGTTCTCCAGCCGGTCCTGCAGTGTTGCAACGTCTTTTCCTGAACTCCAGATCGTCAGCAAACATGGCAGTCTGGGACTCGAGAATGCTTTGTAGGTCGTGGACGTAGGCTAGGAACAATGTACAGCTAAGCGCTGAACCCTGAGGGAGTCCATCTTCCAGTCGTGCCTCGCTGGATAGCGCTTCTCCAAGCCGTGTCTTAATCGTTCGGTCCGTGAGGAACGATTTCATCCAGCTGTACATTTTAGCAGTGACACCTAACTGCTGTAATTTGTATAGTAGCCGTCCACGCCACACCTTATCGTATGCTTGCTTTAGATCGAAGAACACCGCAACCGTGTGGTTCTTCATCTGGAGTTCGTTTGTCATGGTCTGAATTAAGCGTAGTGCTTGGTCCATCGGGTTGCGTCCCTTACGGAACCCACCCTGTGCCTTCGGAATGCTTTTGGTTTTTTCGAGGTATCAATAAAGCCGTGCGTTCACTAACCGTTCTGCCACCTTTCCCACGCACGACGTGAGGGAAATGGGCCGGTAGCTAGACGGGTGTTCGCCTGGCTTCCCTTCCTTATGTATTGGGGTAATTATGGCCTTTTTCCACAGCTTCGGCAGTACGCCTGTAGTCCAGGTTCGGTTGATAAAACTCAGTAGTTTTATCCGGCCTGTCTTGCCCAGATTTTTGAGCATTTCGTTGTGAACCTTGTCTGGCCCTGGTGCTTTACCAGCTTCGCATTTGTCAAGTGCAGTTTGCAACTCTGTCATCGTGAATGGTGCCGAGAAAACCTCGAATTGGGGGCCCGTGCTTTGTCTCCTGGAGCCCTCCTTTCGCATTCGGTCGATCGTTTGGCTAAAGTCAGATCTGGCGCCCTTTTTATTCACCTGGGCAAAGTGTTTATTCAGCGCCCGTGCGCGCTTTGTTTCACTTGCTCTTTGGCCCTTTGACGTCGTCAATGGGTTGTTTTTTTTTAACTTTACCCGCACCAGATAGTGCATCGATTAGCCGCCAAACTTTTCTACCGTCTGCGAGATCGAGTTTTTCGCACGTATTTACCCACTTGGCCTTCTTCGCCTTTTCAACAGCTGCACGGACTTTGGCTGTCAGTCTGTTGTACGCCCTACGAGCTTTGGGCGTCTTCAGCCTGGCAGCTTTTTTCCGTGCTTTTGCTCTTTGTTTCACCAATTCTTTTAGGCTCCTGTCCCAGTAGGGCCTGAATTTCTGTTTCCCGTTCGTCCTCGGGACCGTGCGCCTTGCAATCCCGAGGATTGTGCCAATAAACTTCTCGTAGGTGTCGTCCACGTTGCCTCCTGCAACATCCAGCAGAGTGAGCTTGGTCTCGCTCTTGGCCTCGTATCTTCGCCAATCGGCCTTGCGGAATTGCCAATGCCTTCTGTCAAATCGAGGTTTGTCCGCACCAAGCACAAACTCAATCAGTATTGGTAGGTGATCGCTTCCGACCTCCTTCAATACTTCCAGTCTATGCCTGGACTCTAGGTCCGCTGAGATAAGCGTTAGATCTGGGCGGGACTCTGTGCTGTGTCCCGTGTGCAGCTTGTGAAACGGCTTACCCTTCAGAAGCGTTTCTTGGAATAATGCTACATGAATCTTGGGACGGTCCAAGTTTGAAAAAGACAAATCTCAAAACTTTTTCAACTACCATTTTTGTATATAACACGCCCAGGAACCCAATGTCGCTTCCAATTGGGGAAGACGTCACGTTAAGTCGAACAATAATAGCAGGGGACTTTAATGCACAGTCCCCCGACGAGGTCTCGCTCACACGGGCGGCACATTGGACAAACTTTGTAAACTCTCATTTTGGTCCCAGGTCCCCATTGATATCCGGGCGAGGTCTCGCTCACACGGGCGGCACATTGGACAAACTTTGTAAACTCTCATTTTGGTCCCAGGTCCCCATGATATCCGGGCGAGGTTTCGCTCACACGGGCGGCACATTGGACAAACTTTGTAAACTCTCATTTTGGTCCCAGGTCCCCATGATATCCGGGCGAGGTCTCGCTCACACGGGTGGCACTTTGGACAAACTTGAGGCTATCCCAGGCTTTAGAGTGGCGCTGTCAGCTCAGGAAATGGTGGACATTCTGTCGTCTGTTGGCTGCTTCATCGCCGGGCAGACGGGAGACATCTGTCCAGCTGACCGGAAGATGTACGCTATACGTGACGTCACAGCAACAGTGGACGACATCGGCCTGATAACTGGTGAGCTGACCTCAGTGTTGAAAATCTGACTTAAGAGTTAAAAGTATGCCCTGAGTGTTGTAGGTCTGACCTGAGTGTTGAATGTCTGACATGAGTGTTGAATGTCTGACCTGAGTGTTGAATGTCTGACCTGAGTGTTGAAGGCATGACCTGAGTGTTGAATGTCTGACCTGAGTGTTGAAGGTCTGACCTGAGTGTTGAATGTCTGACCTGTGTGTTGAATGTCTGACCTGAGTGTTGAAGGCATGACCTGAGTGTTGAAGGTCTGGCATGAGTGTTGAAGGTCTGACCTGAGTGTTGAATGTCTGACCTGAGTGTTGAATGTCTGACCTGAGTGTTGAAGGCATGACCTGAGTGTTGAATATATGACCTGAGTGTTGAATGTCTGACCTGAGTGTTGAAGGCATGACCTGAGTGTTGAATGTCTGACCTGAGTGTTCTGACCTGAGTGTTGAAGGCATGACCTGAGTGTTGAATGTCTGACCTGAGTGTTGAATGTCTGACCTGAGTGTTGAAGGCATGACCTTAGTGTTGAAGGCATGACCTGAGTGTTGAATGTCTGATCTGAGTGTTGAAGGTCTGATCTGAGTGTTAAAGGTCTGACCTGAGTGTTAAAGGCCTGATCTGAGTGTTAAAGGTCTGATCTGAGTGTTAAAGGTCTGACCTGAGTGTTGAAGACATGACCTGAGTGTTGAATGTCTGATCTGAGTGTTGAAGGCATGACCTTAGTGTTGAAGGCATGACCTGAGTGTTGAAGGTATGACCTGAGTGTTGAAGGTCTGATCTGAGTGTTGAAGGTATGACCTGAGCTTTTGAAGGTCTGACCTCAGTGCTGAAGTAGAAAGTGCCAGAACAATAGGTAAAAAGTCTAGAGTCTAAATTCTAGTTCAGTTGACAGTATTTAAGGTTAATATTTTTAAATAGTTAATACCACTTAGCGGTACCTTCTGTGGAATTACTCAAGAGAAGCCATATGTTGAGTATGCACTCAATCCTGAGTTAGAGGCGCCTCCGGTGGTTGGGCCATGTCCACAGAATGGGCTCGGAGCAAATAACAAGAGCCCTGCTTTACGGTGAGCTGGCAACTGATCTGAGGTCGCCCCTTCCTGCGCTACAAGGACGTCTTCAAGAAAGACATGTCACTGGCAGGCATCGACCATAAAATGTGGGAGGCCATTCCTAAGGAGCGCACCCTCTGGCGGCCAAAAGTGTGCGAGAGCATTCAAGTAGTGGAAGCCACCCACACAGCTAGATGTGAAGACAAAATAGCCAGGAGAAAGGGAAAGGGTGGAAGAAGGTCAGGAGTCACTGCCATCGTCCCTTGAGGACGGATGGATGTCATATACCACCTAGCAGACAATAACATTCAAGCTGCGGGGCCCGTATGACCTAATTGAACATTTTTGGTTGACATGTATGAATCTTCAGTTTATTGTGCTGGATTAACTTGTAAGCTAAACAAGCTTAAGCTTAGGGCCCTCGCCATCTTGAGCCCCAAAAAATAATTGTTATAAACGCTTAAATATTTTGTGATTGGTGCAACCTTTATTTTCGTCAATTTCATGAAAACGCTTTAGGTTATAGAGTAACTACGTAACATATTCTTACAAGTAAACTTGGCTGAACATTGGACTGCTAAATAGGCCTAGCTGAACAGATAAATAATAAATGGCTGTATTGGATAAATTTTCTTGATCGAGTTTATGCAGTCATAATTGCTATGACAGATCGTGGTTTAGGTAGTCATAATGACTATATGCAGATCGTTTGGTTTACCTTTCAGGGAAGATAGGGATACATTTTGTTCTTCTCACTATCGCCATTTCCTTGGATTACGGATTACTTGAACTTACTGCTAAATGTTGATCATTGTCTGGCAAGTTTTGGATTACTTGAACTTATTACTGCTAAATGTTGATCATTGTCTGGCAAGTCTCGGATTACTTGAACTTATTACTGCTAAATGTTGATCATTCTGTAGCAAGCCATATAAAAACTTACAGAATAAAGTTTCAGGTTTCACATATTATCTTTCTATTAGAAGATGTGATGAGCTTATCCAAATTACGGAACATGAAGCAAGAGAAATAATGTTGGATGATTTAAGCACTGCTGAGTACTTCAGTTTATCTGTAGAATCCACTCCAGACCAGTCTCATATTCAGGGCTGGTCACCCTTGGCGATTGCGGGGGGGGGGGGGGGGGGGGGGGTGTCTGTGCAGCTTAATTTGCGAAACGTAATGCTCGGGGCCCAGTCTGGGTAAGGATAAGGAATTAAGGATAGTAAGTAAACTTTAAGATGGTGGGGCCTATGAAAGTGCGGGGCCCCCTACGGCCGCATAGGTTGCAGTGGCCTAAGACCGGCCCTGCCCATATTGATCAACTGACTGTTATTGTGAGGTGTGTTTCACCTGTTAATGTTTCTCTTTACCAGGTAAAACATTGCTGAAGTTATTTCTCTCTTTACCACAGTTTACATTTGAAAATGTGTTATAAATGAAAAAAAAAACATTTAAAGTTAAAAAGTATCTTGCTATCTACACACTTCTTAATTGCATTTCTGTGTTAACTCTCTTACTACCCTAAAAAAACATAGATGGCGCTGACATAGAATCTCTGGAGTTATAAAGGGCCCCATATTTCAAATAGCCCATGGCCTCATCAAGTCTAATCCATGTCAGTGAATATTTACAGCTGGCCCTGTCGGTTTACTGTAGTTTTAGTTTATGAGTACGATAAACCTATTTACAGCTGGCCCTGTCGGTTTACTGTAGTTTTAGTTTATGAGCACGATAAACCTATTTACAGCTGGCCCTGTCGGTTTACTGTAGTTTTAGTTTATGAGTACGATAAACCTATTTAAGCTGGCCCTGTCGGTTTACTGTAGTTTTAGTTTATGAGTATGATAAACCTATTTAAGCTGGCCCTGTCGGTTTACTGTAGTTTTAGTTTATGAGTACGATAAACCTATTTTAAGCTGGCCCTGTCGGTTTACTGTAGTTTTAGTTTATGAGTACGATAAACCTATTTACAGCTGGAATAAAAGTTTGTAGTGCATTAAAGTTCACAACAGTATGTAATTGGAAGCATCCTGCTGGCAACTGTGTCAAAGGAGGTGCATGGGTGGCTAGGTTGGTGGCTAAGTTGGTGGCTACTGGCTAGGTTGGTGGCTAAGTTGGTAGCTAGGTTGGTGGCTCGGTTGCATTGTATAGCGGTCATTACGGCGAAATTATTCGGCGATTTGAACGGGTACCAGGGCAGCTTTTTTCAAAAATATTGACAGGCCTAGGTACAATTTGAGAACCTTCTCAGTTTCTATTGAAATTATAAGCACATGTACACTGTTTACTTTGTTTTCTGACGTTCCCAGTGTCTTCCATAACTAGTCATCAATGCTGGAAAGTAAAGAAGAACTGTGATGAATTAAAACTTTTCTTCATAAATTCATAACCTAGTTCTCACATTGTTGTTTCTGGCATCCATTAATAACCTAGTTCTCACATTGTTGTTACTGGCATCCATTAATAACCTAGTTCTCACATTGTTGTTTCCTAGCATCCATTGTTTCCAAAAAGGCCGCAGAAAACGTTGACGCTCTTGTCCTGGACGTAAAGACCGGAAGTGGGGCTTTCTTTTCGGACATTGAGAGGGCGGCCAAACTAGCAGAATCTATGGTAATAGCTTGGTCTAGACAAAACTAGCGGAATCTATGGTAATAGTTAAGTCTAGGCCAAACTAGCGGAATCTATGGTAATAGTTAAGTCTAGGCCAAACTAGCGGAATCTATGGTAATAGTTAAGTCTAGGCCAGACTAGCGGAATCTATGGTAATAGCTAAGTCTAGACCAAACTAGTAGAATCTATGGTAATAGTTAAGTCTAGGTCAGACTAGCAGAATCTATGGTAATAGCTTGGCCTAGTTTTTTTACCCTAGAATTTATTAGTTTACCACTCATCCCAACCCCCCAACCTTGTACTTTTTAAATTTGATTATTGGCTGCATATAAAAAAAAGGAAATTTACAGCATTTGGTTTACTATCCTATTATATAAGCTTGTATCCTTTAGTCGTAACTATCTGGGGTGGCATATTTATGGTAGCTCCCGATAACCTCCTTGACTTACTTGTTTGTTTAATTGTCTGTTTACCTGTTTGTTTACTTGTTTGTTTATTTGTTTGTTTACTGGTTTGTTTACCTGTTTGTTTACTTCTCTGTTTACCTGTTTGTTTACTTGTCTGTTTACCTGTTTGTTTACCTGTTTACTTGTTTGTTTACTTGTTTGTTTACCTGTTTGTTTACTTATCTGTTTACATGTTTGTTTACTTGTCTGTTTACCTGTTTGTTTACTTGTTTGTTTACTTGTTTGTTTACTTGTTTGTTTACCTGTTTGTTTACCTGTTTGTTTATTTGTTTGCTTACTTGTTTGTTTACCTGTTTGCTTACTTGTTTGTTGACTTGTTTGTTTACCTGTTTGTTTACTTGTTTGTTTACCTGTTTGTTTATTTGTTTGTTTACTTGTTTGTTTACCTGTTTGGTGTACTTGTTTGTTTATTTGTTTTTTTACTTGTTTGTTGACTTGTTTGTTTACCTGTTTGTTTACTTGTTTGTTTACTTGTTTGTTTATTTGTTTGTTTAATTTTTTTATTTGTTTGTTTACCTATTTGTTAACCTGTTTGTTTACTTGTTTGTTTACCTGTTTGTTTACTTATTTGTTTACTTGTTTGTTTAACTGTTTGTTTACCTTTTTGTTTACTTCTTTGTTTACCTGTTTGTTTACCTGTTTGTTTACCTGTTTGTTTACCTTTTTGTTTACTACTTTGTTTACTTGTTTGTTTACCTGTTTGTTTACTTGTTTGTTTACTTGTTTGTTTACTTGTTTGTTTAACTGTTTGTTTACCTTTTTGTTTACCTGTTTGTTTACCTTTTTGTTTACTACTTTGTTTACTTTTTTGTTTACTTGTTTGTTAACCTGCTATGTTCAGGTTTCCTGCAGTGAAACTCTCGGCACAAAAGCAGTCGCCCTGCTGACAGATATGAGTTCACCCATCGGAAACATGGTAGGCAACGCCCTTGAAGTGGTAGAGTCCATCTGGTGTTTGCAGGGGCGAGGTCCTAAGGATCTGCAAGACCTGACCTGTAGTTTAGGTATTTAAGACCTTTTGTTTATATAGTCATAGTCATATCAACCAAGTTGACCTGTAATTTAGAGACCTATTGTTTATATAGTCATAAGTCAATATTTCAACCTAATCACCCGCATTCACTTCAAACTAGAGATGTTCATTTCATAGAAGTTTGTTATAAGAAAGAAGAGGTCTTTAAGTTTTTTGTAATTTTAATATTTGTCTTAAAGGAGGTCTTATAGGTATAGATCTAAGACAAGACAATTTAAAAAAAAAAACCAATGAAATATTTTTCTAGTTTGGCTTTGTCTCTATGAATTTCTTCCTACCCAAGGAGGCCATCTGCTTTATAAGGGAGGTTTTGCGGAAAGTGTGGCTAGCGGCATTGAAAGTATTGGTCATCAACTTGACAGCGGAGGGGCTCTGTCCAAGTTTTGTGAGATGTTAAAAGCCCAGGGCGTTGACCCCCATCTGGCGGACGATCTATGTGATAGAGACATGGATCCCAGGACAAATCTACCGCAGTCCAAATACAAAACAGAGTTCCGAACTCTATCTGCGGGTGAGCTGAAATTAAGTCACGTAATGTACTTCAATAACAAGCCTAATTCAGTACTTAAACACTGTGTAAAGTGTACCAAGATATTGCATTGTACCTCAACTATCAGTAAGTGAATAAAGATATTATATGATAAATTGACAGATTAGATTTATACAACATTCGTCAGATCAGTTCAATCCGTCATTACTTAACAGATAGTGCAACAAAAACTCTAGTCTGTGCTCTTGTTCTATCTTATATGTTACAGACGCTCCTTCTGTACAGAAGATTATTGTTCTAGCTTGTATTGATTACTGCAATTCTCTTCTGTCAGGTGCGCCAAAGCAATGCATTGAAAAACTACAGAGAGTTCAATATTCAGCTGCCAGATTTGTTCTAAAGGCAAAAAAAACCCAAAAAAAAACAAAAAACATGACCATGTTACTCCGCTACTTTACTCACTTCATTGTATACCCATACAAGCCCGACTTGATTACAAACTGGCGGTTCTGAGTAACAACTTCTTTTCTGACTCATGCCCTTCCTATCTTACTGAACTTTTGTCAGTCTACTCACAAAAT
The DNA here is from genome assembly GCA_002072015.1 of Radix auricularia. Lineage (NCBI taxonomy): Eukaryota > Metazoa > Mollusca > Gastropoda > Lymnaeidae > Radix > Radix auricularia. Next base: position 13,172 of record MUZC01000313.1, on the reverse strand, counting down.
CGTCAGCTACGCTCTTCTGCAGATACACACATTCTCTGTGTTCCTAAGACAGGAACTAAAAATTTGGCGAAAGGTCATTCTCTTTTTGTGCAGCCAAGCAATGGAATTCTCTACCATTACATATTCGTAGTATTTCAACTACTAAGTCCTTCAAGACTGCACTTAAGACACATCTTTTCAAAATTTATTTTCAAAATTAATGAAACATTTCTTTTAATTATTAACGTAGCTGATGTATAACGTATTGTCATTTATGTAGTTAGTATGATATGAATGTTTATTTAATTAATATATGTGTTGTTATCTCCATGTAAAGCGCTGTGAGCCCTGCTCTTTGCTGGGATACAGCGCTATATAAATTATCATTTTATTATTATTAACATAAAGTCTGTTTTTTTCTCTGATATGAATTAACCATAAGAATGTTGTTTGTGAAAGACATAACCAGTTGATTGGAGCTTGTGAAAGACCTAACCAAATGATTGGAGTTTGTGAAAGACCTAACCAAATGATTGGAGTTTGTGAAAGACCTAAGCAGTTGATTAGAGTTGTGAAATAACTAATCAGTAGACCATCGTTGGGTTCTTTTCTAATTATTCATTAACTGCTAACCCAAAAATACCCCAAACAGATTTACTCATGATGAAAACTCATTTCTCAATATCTACATTATCATATCAGTTTGAATTTGCCTTTTGTTTCAAAAATCCATTTGAAAATTCATAGAGCTCTTTTCTTGTAACGGCTCAATGATAAGAAGCGTAGCTGCTAAGTTTCATCTTGGTTTTGAAAGCACAAGTGCTATTCTTTTAAAGAACCAGCTGTCACGTGACTGTGTGTGTGAACATTGTTTAAAGAACTAGCTGTCACGTGACTTTGTGTGAACATTGTTTAAAGAACTAGCTGTCACGTGACTGTGTGTGAACATTGCAGGTTATGTGAAAGCTATCGATGCCATGGACATCGCTGTGGTCGCCCACAAGTTGGGGGCGGGTAGAAATCTGCCGGGTGAACCTGTGAACCTGGCAGTTGGTCTGGAACTCTTGGTTGACCTCGGGGACAAAGTCCAAACAGGTGCGGCTTTTTTACGTGGTATCTTGTTTGTTATTTTGTACAATAATGTTTGACTTATCTTTGTAGGTGCACACAAATTTCTGTGTTATTGGCGGTCGTTTGTTTTGCTTTAAGACCTTAGTAAAACCTTTCATCTCTTATCACACCTGGTTGCTGAGACTAGTGAGTTTGAGTCCTTCATTTTTGATGACACTAATAAAACGGATGTTTTTGTTTCTACAGACCAGGCCTGGGTTAGAGTTCACCATGACGAGCCTCTCCCTGACCACGTGACTAGCCGTCTGAAGAATGGCCTTGAACTCAGTGAGGTTATCGTGCAGTCACGTGTCACTAGGGTGCAGCGCGTGATTGGCGAGTAATGACGGAGACACTTGGTGGATGGTGGCTCGTGGTGGACACTTGGTGTATGGCGTGTGGTGGACACTTGGTGGAGGGCGTGTGGTGGACACTTGGTGGATGGCGTGTGGTGGACACTTGGTGGATGGAGTGTGGTAGACACTTGGTGGAGGGCGTGTGGTGGACACTTGGTGGATGGCGTGTGGTGGACACTTGGTGGATGGAGTGTGGTAGACACTTGGTGGATGGAGTGTGGTAGACACTTGGTGGATGGAGTGTGGTAGACACTTGGTGGATGGCGTGTGGTAGACACTTGGTGGATGGCGTGTGGTGGACACTTGGTGGATGGAGTGTGGTAGACACTTGGTGGATGGCATGTGGTGGACACTTGGTGGATGGTGTGTGGTAGACACTTGGTTGATGGCGTGTGGTGGACACTTGGTGGATGGCGTGTGGTGGACACTTGGTGTATGGGAGGTTAAATAAACCAAACTGAAATGGGGAATACATGACTTAAGGATGGGAAATACATTTGAAATGTATGACTTAATGCTGGCCTGGATGATATCTTAGCCAAGATAAATGACTGTGTCTCACATTATTTATTACAGACGATCTTCTTTACAGAAGATTATTTCATCATAGGCTTATCCATGCTTTAGGTCTAGACGGGAATTGTTCTTAGAGTTTTAAATGATGATAGTGTGACAGAATACCTGTTTGATCAGGCAACCCATTCCACACCTGTATTTAGATAGTAAGTACAAAAATGTGTATGTGTTTCTTCTAGCACCTTTGGTGGATGGCTCTCATACAGTAGATGCATATTCTAGTTCAGGTCGCCCCTCAGTAAAATGGCTCTCATAGAGTAGATGCATATTCTAGTTCAGGTCGCCCCTCAGTAAAATGGCTCTCATAGAGTAGATGCATATTCTAGTTCAGGTCGCCCCTCAGTAAAATGGCTCTCATACAGAATATTCTAGTACAGGTCGACCTTCAGTAGGTCAGTAGGATGGCTCTCATACAGAATATTCTAGTACAGGTTTGCCCTTAAGTAAGATGGCATTTTGGTTCTATTTTCATATTACATTTGGTAGAAGGTTGATTTTATTTACTTTCATTCATGTGGTGGGGCATTGTTTTCTATTTTTTATTATTAATTTTTTACTTTAAACCAAACCCAGCTTTATTAGATGTGGAGTATAAACTCCGTACCCTTTCAATATTTCTAATTAATTAATTAGAGAGGTCTCTGAACTAAAATTTCCTTAAAAATATGTCAGTAAAAACTCATGTTAACTGGGTTTTTTTTTAAATGAAGCATTTTTAAATCCTTTAGATTAACTTGTGGTGTCTGAGCCCGTGCTAAATAAATATAAAAAGCCAAACAATAGAAAGAAAGTCCAAATAAGTAGTTATCTGACTGACCCTTTTAAATTCTTATCTTTGTGGAAAAAAATCTTATTTTGACCGAAACAAGTTAGAGTGGTGTGTACATTTGACCACTGCTACCAGTGGTGTGTACATTTGACCACTGCTACCAGTGGTGTGTACATTTGACCACTGCTACCAGCGGTGTGTACATTTGACCACTGCTACCAGTGGTGTGTACATTTGACCACTGCTGCCAGTGGTGTGTACATTTGACCACTGCTACCAGTGGTGTGTACATTTGACCACTGCTACCAGTGGTGTGTACATTTGACCACTGCTACCAATGGTGTGTACATTTGACCACTGCTATCAGTACTGTGTACATTTGACCACTGCTACCAGTAGTGTGTACATTTGACCACTGCTACCAGTGGTGTGTACATTTGACCACTGCTACCAGCAGTGTGTACATTTGACCACTGCTATCAGTGGTGTGTACATTTGAATACTGCTACAAGTAGCATGTAGATATGTACTTCTAGTCCAGTTCCATTTTCCCCCGGTGATTTCCTTGTGATTAGAGATACCCTGTTATTGCATATAATTTACAAGTGATGTGTAGCTTTCAACTGACTCATCAATATTCCAGAAATTCAAAGATTTTATTCTTCATTGCTATTATAAATATACATGTTTGTGCAACATTTTACTATAAATTTTATTTGATGCATTCAAATAACAGTGCTTATTATTTTAAGTATAAGAAAATTTATTAAAATATTAATTGATATCAAGGATATTGTTTCTTATTGACTAATGTCATTTTTAATGTGTATATAAATTCATGTGCTGCTGTATGCTCAGTAATACATTCACAGCTTAATTACTTACCAACAGTGATTTCACTATTTGAAAGACTCTTTATTATATATAATGATTTAGTTTTAGATTTAGTTTTAGGGCTCAAATGAAACATAAAGAGCAACCACTACATATTTGATGTTTTTTTATTGTTTTGTCTTAAATTATTTTTTTACTTAGAAACATTACATTTGTAAAGAAATGTTTTAATACTGTCCAAAAAAGAAATAGCACTGAACATGTGCACCACACTGCTAGCACTGAACATGTGCACCACACTGCTAGCACTGAACATGTGCACCACACTGCTAGCACTGAACATGTGCACCACACTGCTTTCAATACTTTCCATAGTTTCCAGGGTAACTAGGCTGTTAGGTCCACCTAATCAAAGTCAGTGCCATCTTATGACTGATCAATTTTATCATCAATACACACTGACACTCAGATAAATTATAGATTTCAAATTAAAATATACAATAAATACCATACCAGATACTAGTAAAAATTAAATCCAATTCTAAGCACACACACAAAATGAATCATTCTTAGATTGTGAGCACAATGTCGCACACACAAAATGATTCATTCTTAGATTGTGAGCACAATGTCGCACACACAAAATGATTCATTCTTAGATTGTGAGCACAATGTAACACACACAAAATGAATCATTCTTAGATTGTGAGCACAATGTCGCACACACAAAATGATTCATTCTTAGATTGTGAGCACAATGTCGCACACACAAAATGAATCATTCTTATATTGTGAGCACAATGTAACACACACAAAATGAATCATTCTTGGATTGTGAGCACAATGTTATAAAAATGTATAAAAAATATCAAGTTTTATAAGGAATTGCTCAGATGTCCATTATTTTTATTTCCTGTTATAACAGGCATCTCATTAATATGGTGGAAACCTCAACTCATTAAATTCAATTCTATAATTAAATGACATAAAAAAGATATCACATATGGATGTAAACACTGCAAGTGTCATTTAAGTACATTGTCATATCCTGCTGTGCCTCAGATAATAATGTTGTTAAAAAACATCAGTTTTGACAGAACAATCATTTCAACATGATAATTGTAATATAGGATTATTGAGTGAAGCCATCGATTTGTGTTCAATGGACCAATTGATGAGTGATCTATGGAAATGGAAATGTTGAAGGGTGATTAAAAATAATTCTTGTTGATAAAAATTAACATCTTCAATTAAAATTCTAATCTTTCATATCATTATGATTGTGAAACTGATAGGAAATGAATCATTAAAAACACAGGCATTAAGAGCTTGAAATACAATGAACTTTTGGACATATTATGTGTGGACTAGTGGACAGTGGGTGTGTGGACAGTGGACAGTTGATGTGTGGACTAGTGGACAGTGGATGTGTGGACTAGCGGACAGTGGGTGTGTGGACAGTGGACAGTGGATGTGTGGACTAGTGGACAGTGGGTGTGTGGACAGTGGACAGAGGATTAGTGGACAGTGTATGTGTGGACTAGTGGACAGAGTATGTGTGGACTAGTGGACAGTGGATGTGTGGACTAGTGGATGTGTGGACTAGTGGACAGAGTATGTGTGGACTAGTGGACAGATTATGTGTGGACTAGTGGACAGTGGATATATTGACCAGTGGATGTAATGGTGAGACCAGCAGAGATTCATTGTTGGACAAAATGGAAAGTTATATACACATTATACGGGTGAGCTCAGTAAGACAACTATAATTAATATCAGAACACACACGACGGTGAGCACACCAACACACACGACGGTGAGCACACCAACACACTTGACGTGAGCACACCAAACATACCCACAATTGAAATTAGAATTAAGTTCATGAACAGTTTAATGTCTAAGTTTGAAAAGAATTAACTTTTGAACAGGTATAATGTCTTCATTTATGTATAAATAATTCCTGTACAGATCTGATATATAAGTTGAAGAGTTTAAGAACAGTTCTTAATAACTTTTCGAATTCCTAGAACATGGCTTTAAAAAGCAAAGTTTTCTCTCCAATAAATGACCATTGTATTGGCAGTTCAAAAGTATTGAGACTTAAAGTCTTAAGAACTAAGTTTGAACACTTTGTGTCAAGTGTAGAACATAAGACAAGATTATAAAATGAACATGTGTATCTTCAGTTTGTGACATAGGAGAACACAGTACAAAGTCATGATACCTAGTGTCAGCTCATTCAGAAGAATTGATCATTGCAACACACTAAAATGGGAGACAATGCAATCTATAAATAAGTCTAGTGACATATGCTTATAAAAATTGACTAGAACTTAGAGAATCTTAATGTACATGACAAAAAAAGCTGACCAACTTTTTCACACTGCCTCTATTTCTACAGCCGACTATATTGTATTCCTATCTTACTTCACCCAACAGTAGGGTCCTTACATCAAATACAAGTACAGTAGAAGTCCTTTGGTCCGGCATCAAACAGTCCAGAAAGCCCGATAGTCCGGCATCGCTTCGTAAAATTTTTAAAATTTTGGTTTTCTCCAAAAGTGTGTTTTTAAAGCAAATAAAAACGCCCGAGAGCTATTTGAAAGTTTTCGGGGGTAGTTTGGGATCATCCAAAAGCGCTCGGTATTGTTCGGAAACAATTAACGGCCGGTTAGTCTCAGCTGTCACAACAAATACAGGTGCAGTGCAGCACAGTTAATCAATCACAAAGCGTCTTCACAATTATTTTTTAGTTTATCTCTTTTGCTGAGGCTAGTGGTAGTTGTATTTTTAGTTTAATTATTAACATAATTGTTCTTATAATTATGATTTATGTATGTAAATAGTTAAAGAAAAGCAAAGTACATTTGTCTTACGGTAAAGCCTACACTAAAAAGAAGGGGCACCGCCTGATAGACCGGAATTTTCCGTAGTCTGGCACCAAGCCGGTCCCAAACGTGCCGGACTATCAGACTTCTACTGTATACTGTAATACAATCTTACTTCACCCATCAGTACGGTCCATACATCAAATACAAGTATACTGTAATACAATCTTACTTCACCCATCAGTACGGTCCATACATCAAATACAAGTATGCTGTCATACAATCTTACTTCACCCATCAGTACGGTCCATACATCAAACACAAGTATACTGTCATACAATCTTACTTCACCCATCAGTACGGTCCATACATCAAATACAAGTATGCTGTAATACAATCTTACTTCATCCATACTTTGTCCATACAACAGTTCCTAGTATACAAATACATTGAAACACTACAAACTCTGCATTGACCCTTGACCCAGCTACGACAGGTCAAGGACTTCTTACCAGTGAGAAATGGAATAGATCATATGGTTACAGGAATGACGTGCTATGTAACAAAACGTCTGGCAAACATAATGAGCATAGAGAGCTTGAGCACAGTTCAAAGGTCAGGCTATAATTAGAATGTGTCACAATAACACATTTCTCATTATAGCACACCAAAAGGTCAGGCTATAATTAGAATGTGTCACAATATCACATTTCTCTTCATAGCACACCAAGAGGTCAGGCTATAATTAGAATGTCACAATATCACATTTCTCTTCATAGCACACCAAGAGGTCAGGCTATAATTAGAATGTGTCACAATATCACATTTCTCATTATAGCACACCAAGAGGTCAGGCTATAATTAGAATGTGTCACAATATGACATTCTCATAATAGCACACCAAGAGGTCAGGCTATAATAAGAGGGATGAAAATAGTTTCAAACAACTTTTAAATAGTGCTTGTACAATTGAACACAATATTTACATTTAACATTTGAAATTTAATTTTGTAATAATGTAAGAGTTTTCAACATTTTCCAAGCCCTTCATTATTTCTACAAGCTCAATCTAGGTCATGTCAAGTGTGGACATCACCAACAAAACTTGACATTTTAAAAAAAAACTAAATAAAAAGCATTGTTTTTGTCATAGACTGGTTTGAACTAAGAACACCTCACAGGACCCATGTAACATCTTTCTAAAACATCATCAATTTCAAATGAATACAAACATGTTTAACCAATGGCTCCATACCCTCTTTGTGCACATTAGGACAGTAATTTGACAAAGACACAATGAGATATTAACATGTTGGGATAACTCTTAATGTGCCAAAGCGCGGTAATCCGCGGTTTACCGTTTTTTTTTACCAAAGAGCGGTAATGCGCGACTCGATGGAACTCTCTTTAGAAACGAAATTACAGAAAATAAAAACTCTTCAGTGCGTGAAAAACGATGTTTTCAACTTCCGGCAATGGTGGCCGTCTACCTCGCTAGTGTTATTGCTGGATTCGCGAAGTTTTTTTATTTTTTTCCCGAAGATGCGATTTTGCTATACTTTATTACTAAAATTTTAGTACTAAACTACAGGTAAAAATAGTTTTAAACTCAAAACGGTCTTTCGGATACATAAAACAACAATTCTTATCCTAAAAGATGACGTCAGTATGACAATAAAATTCAATAATAATATAAATGGATTTTACGCAATTTTTTTTTATTTCATAACCGGTTGATCCAATTTGGGAAATTCTTACGGCACTGAGGCATAAGTTTTCTGAAAACCTTATGGCACATTAAAAGTTAATTGACACAATGAGATATCAAGCTAAGAATCAATGGACTTACTGATTAGGTCCAACATCCCAGTGCTGGTCTGTCTTAGAGAAGAAAGTCATATTTACATGCTGACTCCTCTCTACCTTAGGTTGAGAATCATTGTCTACAGGTTTGATTTCTTCTCTAGGACTAGAACAGATATTGAGATGACACAATCATGGCAGTTGACAGATGACACAATTATGGCAGTTGACAGATGACACAATCATGGCAGTTGACAGATGAACATGGTGAAGTCATCAACAAAATACATAGCTGGGTGCCACCTGACGACAGAACTTGATGGTTTAGACATGGGACACAATCAATTGTTGTCATTTTTCAAAGCCTAATAAGTCATGGGGTCTACCACTGGACTCTCCAAGCTCTCTATTCATTGAAACCTCATGGTTACCTGGGTCAAATATTGAGAAGGTCAACTGTCCCTATAGCTCCAGCCATGTCAAATATCAGCGTTGTCTAGCTGTAATGAAGTCATTGGTTACCTGGGTCAAATATTAAGGTCAACTGTCCCTTTAGCTCCAGCCATGTCAAATATCAGCGTTGTCTAGTTGTAATGAAGTCATTGGTTACCTGGGTCAAATATTAAGGTCAACTGTCCCTATAGCTCCGGCCATGTCAAATATCAGCGTTGGCTAGTTGTAATGAAGTCATTGGTTACCTGGGTCAAATATTAAGGTCAACTGTCCCTTTAGCTCCAGCCATGTCAAATATCAGCGTTGTCTAGCTGTAATGAAGTCATTGGTTCACGAGACTAGAAAACAATTCCTAAACCAACAGCACAAGTATTGCAGACAATTGCATAATTTCATCACTTAATGTACAAATAGGGCAAGCAGGTCTATGAACAAAACAATTTCTTTTTCTCATCATTGATGGAAACAACCACTGAATGAATGAATAAAAGTTGTAAGCGTACATCATGTACAAATATGGCCGCCTTGGGTTGCTCCATGCAATGCGTTCAAAGGTCAAGGTCAATGCCCCTCAGTAAGGAAGCCTCAAGTGGAATGTCAAACTCACTGAGAGAGTCCAGTATGTGCATAACAAAGTTGATGTGGACTGGATTACGTAGGAAGGATTGCTCCTCGTACATCTGTGCCGTAACAGTGGTGCCTGCCATCAGGGGAAGCCATCGATGTAAGCACCTCTTCCTGAAGAAAGTACAGCATAAAGTAAAATTATTGTTACAAGCTTCCTTAGGAATTAAAACAATCACTTAATTAAAGCAATCACCTAATTAAGTTCTTTTATTTTCGCATGAATTCTGGAGAAGTTAAAAGCAATCATCATTGGAGGAGTTACTGTATATTTTTATGTAGGGAATTTTCATCATTAACTAAGATCAATACCAGCAACCTAATAAACTAACCCAATCAATACCAGCAACCTAATAAACTAACCTAATCAATACCAGCAACCTAATAAACTAACCTAATCAATACCAGCAACCTAATAAATCAACACCAACTTATAACTCAAAACCAACATATAAATCAACACAATTAATACCACCATCCTAATAAACCAAAACAATCAATACCACCATCCTAATAAATCAACACAATCAATACCACCATCCTAATAAATCAATACCACTGACCTAATTCCAACGCAGATGAAGACCTGGAACTTGCCATCTTTGCCGACAGTGTCAGACGCTGTGTTGATTTTATTAACAAGGTCACTAAACAGCCAGTAGCCTGCCTTCGTGACATCATTCAGTTGACGAGCAGTGTTGCCAGCCAGGGCACCGTCAAAGAAAACTTTGAGGCGTTCTTTAGATTATAGGCATTGTCAAAAAGAATTATTTCCAGGTCAGAGTGCACACTTCACTTTACAAAACATGCAATGAAATTATGATAATTAGTTACATATTTTAACTAACGGCTATGAAATTGAAATATGATAATAAAACCATTTGTTTACTATTTTAAACCAATGGTTTTGAAATTATGATAATTTGTTTGCTATTTATCTACCGGAGATTTCCGTAAATAGGCCCTGGGCTTCAAAATGGAAAATTGTTGTCACATAATTGAAATTTTATAACTAAATTGAAGACGGATGGAAACAGAAATGCATGAGCAGGTTCAAAAACACATTATTTTTTCAGGAAAAAATATCCTAAAAAATATTGCGGAAATAATACAATTGCGGTTTTACACTTATAGTTTGAAATTTTAGGTTTAGCAACAATAAAAAAATTATCAAATTAAAAAAAACAACTTAATGACATGATGCTTCATCAAAACTTTCCATATGTGGGTTTAATAATTTTTTAACCTAATTAAGCCCATTAAACCCCTAAAAAAGGGGCTGACTGCGTTGGGCAGGACACCTAGAAAGAATGTCAAATGATAGAGGAGTAAAGAGGGTACACCACCAAAACCCCAGAGGAAAACGACTCAAGGGAAGACCTAGGTTTAGATGGATGGATGATGTAGAGAAAGATCTACAACAAATGGGCATCCAATATTGGAGAAGAAAGGCGTTGATAAGGAAGGAGGTTGTGAGGCAGGCCCAAGCCCTACATGGGCTGTAGCGCCACAGGGATGGATGGAATTAAGCCCATGGGCTTGTATACGGAAAGACTTTCTGAATACAAGCCCTTGGGCTATGCTCGGGTGGGCCTTATTTAGGAAATCTCCGGTAATGGTTTGGAAATTATATTAATTTCTTCATACTTTAACGAATGGTTTTGAAACTATGATAATTTGTTTGTTATTGTATCTAATGGTTCTGAAACCATGACAATTTGTTTGCTATTTTATCTAATGGTTTTGAAACTATGATAATTTGTTTGCTATTTTCTCTAATGGTTTTGAAACTATGATAATTTGTTTGCTATTTTATCTAATGGTTTTGAAACTATGATAATTTGTTTGCTATTTTATCTAATGGATTTAAAATGATATTAATTTTGTTACATATCTTTTAAATGGCAAGATGCTTCACTATTTTATTATGCTTAACCTCAAATTAAATTAACTACCTGTTTTAATGTAGCCAATTAACCACCTGTTTTAATGTAGCAAATTAACTAACTGTTTTAATGTAGAAATTTAACTGTATTAATGTAGCAAATTAGCACGAGTTTTAAAATAAATACTCAACTTATGTTATTTTGGTGTATGTGAGTGACTCTTATAGCATAAAAATAATTAAACTAAATAGAAGCCCCATATTCATGGCCATTAGAGATAACATTTAATCCTCGGTCTATAGCCTGAATGAACTGAATCAAAAGTATTTTAAAAAGTAACTCACCCATGTAATCCCATATGAATATTTTGTTTCTAAATATCCTTGAAGACCTGAATCCATACTGGAACACTTGTTCCATACAATGTACAAGGCCTTTATCACCACACAGAAGAAATGTTATATTACCACGCTGAAATAAGAAATACACTAAGCTGATCATGTCTTTATATTAAACATAAAGTCTTTGGTACAAAATTTAGTCATAGAAAGCATTGATTAGAGGGGTACTTTGTGCTATGATCTTTAATATATATATATATATATATCTTATCTTCTTATCTTATATGTTACAGACGCTCCCTTCTGTACAGAAGATTATTGCGTCCTACATATTTCTATGGTTTGTGTTTAGTCCTGTATTCTCATTACAGTTTTAAATGATGATAAAGTGATATATATTGTAGAGAGAAGAAACACTTTGATTAAACCATCAAACCAAATTATTTTAGCTGCTTATTATACCTTAACAAGTGGACAATTTCTCACTAGAGAAATCTGTCTGAGCAGAATTTGTGACAAGTAAGAGTCTTTCTTAATGAAATTTGTGATAAGTAAGGGTCTCTTCTAAAAGAAAAATTTCTAAGATGCTTAGAATCTCAGCCTAACAACAAAACCAAAATTTCAATCTTTCTATACTGACCTCTTTCTCTGGCTTGTAGAAATGTTTGACCAAATTATTTACAGCTTGTCCCAAATTTTCCTGAATCTCTGCAAGGCCAGCATCTGTAAGAAAGAAATGAGGAGTTCAACAATGTAAGAACTTAAGGCTTTCAAGGTGCTGTAAGAACTTAAGGCTTTCAATGTGCTGTAAGAACTCAAGGCTTTCAATGTGCTGTAAGAACTTAAGGCTTTCAACGTGCTGTAAGAAATTAAGGCTTTCAATGTCATGGTAGAACTTAAGGCTTTCAATGTGCTGTAAGAACTTAAGGCTTTCAATGTGCTATAAGAACTGAAGACTTTCAATGTGTTGTAGGAACTGAAGGCTTTGGTTTAAGAACTGAAGAATGTATTACTTATAAATTTATTTTTCAGATGTCTAAAATTTATTGCCATGCTGAGAATTCATTTTTATACAAATAATTACAAATGTAACACTTAAATATTATTATCATTATTTGTCAAACATTTGTTTGACATGTCTAATTGTTCGATGTTTTACTAACATTATATATCTATCATGAAATACTCACTTGCATCTTGTGACTTTCTGGGTGATTTTGGTGAACATGTTCTTGGTGGTGAAGTGACTACAACTTCATCTGTGAATACAATCTTACTGTCAATATTATTCTTACCAGCAAATGAAAATGCATGAACAATTTTAGAACATACAATACATTTGAAAAAAACTTAGATTATTCATTTAACACAATATACAATAACATACACGGATAATTAAAACAGGATCCACCTTAAATATCAATGGTGTGGTGCATCAACTCGGCCACTAAAAGTCTCTCAGTGCTACCATTAATTAAAACTAGTTCCCACCTTCAGTATCAATGGTGTGGTGCATCAACTCAGCCACTAAAAGTCTCTCAGCGCTACCATTAATTAAAAATAGTTCCCACCTTCAGTATCAATGGTGTGGTGCATCAACTCAGCCACTA
>MUZC01000312.1:336555-357040 GCA_002072015.1 Radix auricularia | reverse complement strand
CTTTACATTGAAGAGACTTAAACCATTGTTATAGCCATAGTCAAAGACATTGAAGAGACTTAAACCATTGTTATAGCCATAGTCAAAGACATTGAAGAGATTCGAATCAAATCGTATTAAGCAATGCACTCCTAATGGTTGTCTTTAATTTAAGGTTGCTGCAAGCCTATACTCTAGTAGTATTATATATTATATATATTTATTAGGGCAGTAAACGATTAATTTTAATTTAATCGTTAACTTGGGTACATTTTAATAATTAATTATTCTTTAATTTCGATTAAAGTAAAAATTAAAAATTATGGTGTCACATGTAACATTATTAAATGCACTTGCCTAAAATCGAAATAACGCTGGAGAGGTTTCTTTATATAACATCTTTTAACCTACAACCCAAACAGGCAAGTGTATTGACATTATGTGGTTGAAGGGATGCGTGGGTCTAATTGACAATATAACCAGCCGAGCAGAACAATCGTGCACATTATAGCTTTATATTGTCTCAGCTGAAGTTTCTGATACTGTAGTGGATGTTTGGTTGGCATGTGATATGTAAGCGAAGTAGCGAAGTGTTCGAACCCCATGGTAAGCAGATATTTGACAGACGCCATGCAGAAGTTTAGAATCACTGCGCACCAAATTTTGTAAAATATTGAAGAAATAAAAATGGACGTTGTGTAACTTTGCACACGAGGTTTTTGTGTGCTTTAAAAAAAAAATTTGCACACAACCAACGAAGCTTTGATTTAGAGGAAATATTGCATGGCAGGCAAACGATTTCTCTCAATGGACACTCAACCTTCAACAAAATTTTGAACAGTCTCGTCAGTCAAAAGTTTAAAATCAAAATGTTCGTGTAATCGTCCGGAAATTAGTTTAAATTTATCGGCCGAAATATTTTACTTTTTGACTTCCAGGACATTTATAAGTGGTGGGTCAATTAATCGTTAAAAAAAATTAATGGTTAAAAACATTTAGCGGCTAACTTAACCCTCCAGGCACATCCCCATTCAATCACATCACCCACCCAAACACATAATAAATTCAAACACATCACCCATGCATTCAAGCACACCTCCCATCTAAGCACATCACCCATTCAAGCACACCTCCCATCTAAGCACATCACCCATTCAAGCACACCTCACATCTAAGCACATCACCCATTCAAGCACAACTCCCATCTAAGCACATCACCTATTCAAGCACACCTCCCATCTAAGCACATCACCCATTCAAGCACAACTCCCATCTAAGCACATCACCTATTCAAGCACAACTCCCATCTAAGCACATCACCCATTCAAGCACAACTCCCATCTAAGCACATCACCAATTCAAGCACAACTCCCATCTAAGCACATCACCTATTCAAGCACAACTCCCATCTAAGCACATCACCTATTCAAGCACAACTCCCAATCACATCCCCCATTCAAGCACGCCTCCCATCAAGCACCTCACCCACTCAAGCACACCTCCTATCTAAGCACCTCACCCTTTCAAGCACACCTCCCATCTAAGCACCTCACCCAATCATTCAACTACCCGATTGAGAACCTCACTGTCATACACCTGCGTGCTGTGTCAAGGTGATAGAGCCCCCCCATTGGCCAGACACTGGTCACGTGTCTCTTGGATAGTGCCACCATTGGTCAGACCAGGCAACTCATCCAGGAGCTTATCACTAGAACAATCCGCTTTAATTATCTGTGCTCGGCGTTTTGCCTGACAGTAAGCGGCCAAATCCTGAAGTATGGCCACACGAGGGCAATTAGGCAGGCACAAAGCCTATTAAAACGGCAATAGTCTTGGTTTATTTGGGATAGAATCATCTGATGACAAACTGTACGCCAACTTGTGTTTTTACTGGTTGAATGATAATAGTTATTTGGGTCCGAGATTTAAATGAAGAGTCTTAAATTAATCAGATTAATTGTCAATATTGAAAAAATAAATATAATATTCACTTTACATCAAGTTATCAACTTTCTTTATTAGTTTCATCACATATGTTTTATGTGACTTAAATATTTTATAATTTCATATAACAATTTCAACTTCGCTAACAATTGAAATAATGATTGCAATTTATTTATTCTGAAAGTATAACCTAAGGTAAAAGTAATCAAAGGGGCGTAATAGGTTTAACTTCCCAAAACATTCTAGGCTCCATGTTAATTTATATTCATTTTTTATTTTTCCCCGACAAAGATTCACAAACAAAGAATAAGGACTAGTACACAATCTTGTTCCTCAAATAGTCTACTCCANTATATATATATATATATATGTCATCAAAATGTGGAGACGAAGAGTGACATGCATGCGTTACAACATGACCCCTTCATTCTGACAAATGTTTGGTCCATCACATTTAGACTTAACGACTGTCCTAGACTAATGAGGGCTGTGGTACACACTTACCCACTTGAATAGTATGTGGATTCAGAAATGTTTTCTATAATTTTCATAACATAGCAGCGTAGGATAAAAAAACAACTGGTTGAAGTGATCTTCCTTAGGTGGGACTTTGTTTTTCTTTAAACAAATTATTTGCTAATTTCTTTGCCTGTAGTCCGACACAGAAACTCAAGACCGATAAATAATTGCGTTAATGCACGGGGCAGTTCCTGTAACTTAGGTAATATATTAAATTAAGGCCCTAATAAAACCTTACCGTATACAGTAGTTTTAAAGCCGACCTATTTTTGGACAAAATCTAGGGGGAAAAATTTGGGGGTCGGCCTATGAGCGGGTCATAGGTGATTTCTGCAAATACAATGACTTTTTTGTTGTTATTTTAGAACATCAAGGTTCTTATCTACATTCTACATGTGGAAGAAAATCAGCAGTCCCGAGCCTGCGCTCTTTATGGGGCTTCTCGGAAAACCCCCTCAGCCCTCTGGCCCCCTAAGGGACGTAAAGACTGAGAAGCCCCCCCCCCCCGGAAAGGTCGCTGCTACAAGCGGCCGCCTGGGCGTCCAGGACACTAGGTCGAAAACGCCTCCCACTAAAGTGTGCCTCCCAAGGGAGGTGTGGAATATCTTACTGTGACTCGCTATCAACATAGTATCACTTTGGCGCCACCAAGGCAAAGCTTACGAGTCTCTATAGTTTAGATCGCCGCAAAGCGTGGGATCATCACTGACCTACCCAGGGTTTAACCCCCACCGGAAGGTTTTCTCAGAGCTGGCGACCAAAAGCGTTTCCTAGCGGTACCTTTTGCTATTCCGTACTGGCGCTCCTGGCCCTAAACCGGCACCGCTCAACAGCGTTGCTAGTTAATTGAGGGGGACGAAACGGTTGCTTCGGAGTAACCCGACCCTCAACGGGTACTTTGGTTTTCATCATCGGCATGGTTTGCCTAAGATCCGTACAGCGACTGTAATCATATATGACTAGCACCTAAGACCTAACAACGGCCTTCGGCTATCCAAGCCTGGGGTTTGTCAGTTTCAGGTCGCATTGTACTCCACGACCCTACTCGTCTGTCGAACCACGGAGAGGTCACCCCATCTCGACAGCTACATTCTACAAGATTCGACTGCTCTACCAGAGGCTATAATATATTATTAAACATCTGTACTTATACCTTTATAACTGTTTCCAAATATCTTTATTTTAATTTTTTAAATACCGATAACTCTTATTTAACAATAAGCACAAAGACAAAGAAAGATAGTTTTAAAAAAATATTTTTTTTTTTACCTAATTAGCTTGCAGTTGTTTTTTTACATTTTATTTTTATTTTTATTTTTTAAATTTTAATGTGTACTATTTGTTTAAGGATTCCTATTATTTTTGGGTGGTCAGCTTGCGAGCGGGGAAAACAATGGTCATGGTAATTCTTTACTCTTTCAAAAGAGAAGAGGAACGGGCTATAGAACGGGTATATACGATATATATATTATTTCTTCTTTTTTCACCCCTCGCACAATTTTTATTTTCTATTTCAAATTCATTTCATACTTTCTATTATTGACGTATTAAATATAAAGAAAAGCTTTTAAATTGTGCCCCCTCCCAAAACGCCTTATTTCTCATCCTATATTTACGAGTGCTATGGAGTAAATAAATTCAGAGTTAAGTCTGTTTAAGTTGAAAGCAAAGGAAACCAAAGTCCACTGATGGAGTCTCTCATTAAAGGATGGTTATAAGATGGTGCGCTGGAGATCCTCGCCCCAGCTCTCATCCGTCGTGAGCACTACGAAAAGTCCACGAAATGAGACATGTTTTCCGCCCGGCTGAGCCGCCATGTTGGCCCCGTGATTAGTGAGCTAATGAGCGCTCGCTAGTATCAATACACTCGTGTCTTCCCAGCATGCCCTCAACTCAAAGACTCAGCCAATCACAAGGTTCCTGGGACCTTCTCCTTCTTCACTTCCGATGCTCGTTCTGGCAGAAATCACTACGGGCGGATCCTCGTTTGCACGCAACTTCCGTTTCTGAAGGCCCGGCTACCCGACGTTAGAGTTTCCTGTTTCGCCCGGCTTTCCTTGTTTGCCGACGTCACAGCCCCACCCGATTCGCCTACAGCAGCGGGCACGGGAAATGAATTCATATGTTGTCCAAATCGAAAAGATTGTTAGCGAAAAATTATATTCCTCGTGTCCGTTAATGTCCAATTAGTTTCTTTAAGGTTTGATAAATGAGACCCAAGCGAGGGAATTCTGCTTGTAATTACAAACCTTTTCAGGTCAGATTTTTTCCAGACGTTTATGTTTCCTGCTAATGAGACTGGGGGCTGTTGAGCAGAAAATAAGTGTCTAGTTTTATAACCGTACTTTTCACTTATGGCGTTAGTTTAAAGTCATGTCCTTTCATTTCGTCCAATTTCGACTCGCATGTTATTTCAGTTTCTTGATAAAAATCAATAACAATTTTTTTCATGTTATCGTCTCACTTGCTACCGGTATTCCAGTTTTAGTAACAAGGAAGTAGAGGCCAGAGGCGTCACTAAGGGGGTGCAGGAGATGCGGACAGCACCGGATGATACAATCACAATGAGTGATAACAAAGTGTAACAATTCTGTATGTTCCATTGATTTATCGCGGACAGACTCGGAGGTATATGATGTATCATTATATACAATTCACTGTTTCTTCAGATCTTTTAAATATATAGGGCGATATGGGATGGGTGCTTGGCTTGAGTACAGAGAGTCACGGGTTCGAATCTTTTTTGATCCAATATATCAAAAGTTATTATTTTAGGGGCACCTCTATATATAGTCACCCAGCTCCGAGTGATTATCTGACATCAGTCGGGGTAAAGTAAAGATGGCTGGTCATTGTGCTAACAACAGAATCACCTTGTATAGCGTGGCTATAGCAACTTATCAACGCTGCTTCACTTGACACTTAGGCCAGCATAGTCTAAAAAGGGACCTTAACTATTTATATATATTATATTTACAGACAGTCTTATTCTTTGTTTTATTTTAGGGATTATGTTTATATATACTACACATTTTTGTGTTCCTTTAGTTTAATTTTATCGGATACATATGCCTCACAATAAAAAAATAATTGCTAAATAAAGTTCAAGACGATGAATGAAAGATAATGTAATCTCGCAGAAAATATACCATAAACACAACCCTAGCAGAGAGAATAAATTAAATTTGTCAAAATCTTCCTCATGTGGCGTGGAGAATTCAGCTTAAACAACAAACACTTCTTTTATTTTAGAATTAATTCCTCACATCTAAATGTATTTGTATAAGTGACAACAGAAATTCAAATGACGTAGAACACTGTAGCATAGTCGACAAACAGCTCGCAAATACTACAAACTAAATTTGACTTTCAAACAAGAAAGCTAATGATGTCATTTTGGAGTTGGATCTATTTTTTTTTAAATTTGCTCTCGCATAACTTGGTCTATGTTATATAAAAAAAGTATCTTTTGTATTCAAGTCAAACATACAGTAAGGGGAGAGAAGTTTTCCAATAACACTGAGGTTTACATTAGCAATTCATTTCTTTCTTGGAAATGGGCAAATACAATAACTTCAAAAAATATACAAGTGGTTTTTAATTTTTTGTTAATCTAATAATGAAATTTATAAGGCGCAACTTATTTTATATTGCTTTTGGTTTTGACATCTAATTATTCACTCCGAAAAATAAGTTCTTATATATTCCTATACTCAAAAAATATATAAAAGAATATATATGTTAATTAAATATTTTTTTCACTTACATAAATTTACTAACATGAAGTATAATTTATTGCATTATGTTCAGTGTTCATAATTTCCCATTAATATAAAGATATATCGTAATTGTTCAATAAATGTACAATAAATGTACACAGTATGAAATAATGTAAAGGTTACAAATGTTTTCATATTACATATATACTTGTATTAATGATTGAGATTTTTTAAACAGGGAATGGAGAGTCATGTAATTCATATTAGAAAAATATTTAAGGTTTTTCAAACAGTGGATTGTATGGAACAGTTTTGAGGTTTGCCGAAACCAGTATAAAATATTAAACTAAGATATGTATGAAATTTCTTTTCAGGTGCCTCAATGGTTTCCAACATATAACTAAATATAGTAGGGGCTGTCTATCTGCATGTACTGCGTCAAATGACGTATCTATACATAAAGGACGAGGACCAACAAAGTCAACTTTGGGAAGTGTATTTTTTTTTAAGTTCTAGGAAACAAAACTCGCCTCCGAATTTACCTAAAACTCGCCCCTTATTTCAGTTTAAACAAGCAGCTATTGACTTATGCTTGTTATTGTTAATTGATGTTAATCGAGTTAAATTTATTATGGAGGAAATAATGCTGTAAGAAAGACGTTATCAACACACCACACAAAAATATTTTTTTAAAAAGTAGGACGCTATGTTCAGTTATAATACCTATATCCTGAGATTTCATTAGGCATAGTATGGCACAATGGTCATGATTAAATGACATTGCGTCTTAGACATAACACATAAATGATTATATGACATAGTTACTGAGATAACATGGCCATGATCAAATGGCATTGTTAGTGACATAACACAGCCATGATTGAATGAGATTATTACTGACATAAAATGGTCATGATTATATGACATTGTGTCTTACATAACATGGCTATGATTATATGACACTGTTACTAACATAACATGACCATGATTATATGAAATTGTCACTGACATAACATGGCCATGATCAAATGGCATTGTTAGTGACATAACACAGCCATGATTGAATGAAATTATTACTGACATAACATGGTCATGATTATATGACCTTGTCACTGACATAACATGGTCATGATTATATGACAGTATCACTGACATAACATGGCCATGATTAAATGACATTGTTAATGACATAACATTGCCATGATCAAATGACATATCGTTTCTCTGAAATAACAGGCTAGAAATCTCTCCCAGTTCAATTCTAGTCACGCCTGCACAGCATGTAAACGCTGTGGGGACCAGGGAGGGGGAATGAGCGGGGGGGGGTGTTGGTGAGCTCATAAAGAAGGTGTTTGTGATGTAATCTCGATGAAAATTTCTTTACCACGACAGGGCTCATGTCGGGCTGCTGAATGGGTTGGCGAGATGGTTGACGTGTGGGTTACTGAGGGGGTTGGCGACGGAGTAGAAGAGTGGGTTGAATGGTGCATTGATTAGAAGGTGGCCGAGTGGATAGTAAAGGGAGGAGATTGGAAAAATAGAGGAATTAGGAGTCTAAATTAATTAAAGAAATAGTTTTGTTTATTTTTAATTTGTCATTATATTGAGTCTTTTTAGGTATTTCTTGAAATTTGTATATCTTGGTAATTTTGATTTTTTTTCAAATAATACTGAGTTTATATGTTGCAAATAGATCTTCTGCAGGCTTTCTCCTAATTTTGTCAATACTTTTTTTATTCATTTAGTTTTTTTCATTCGATGTAGTTAAAGCATTATACAATTCAACATTAAAAATAAATGTATAACGACTTTGTTAATAGTATTGCATTTAAAGGGAGTGGGGCATGTAAAAAAATAGTACTTGTGAAATTCAATAAAGTGTCTCTTCAGTCAAAATAACCGTATGGAATTGGAGGAATTTACAACAACAAAAAAAAAAAAAAAAAAAAAAAAAAAAAACGTTGTTGTGGATGGACCAATGTTTTATTAGTTAAATAGTGAAAATATGACTTATCACTGGTGTATTAAATTACTATAATAGGACATGTAAATAAAATTACGGATCTATTTCAGCATTTGTTGCACAATGCATGTATAAAATATGCTCTGCCATAGATTGAAATATTGATATATTGAAAGATCGATAAGTGAACTATCCAAAAAATTGTTGAGAAAAATCTCTTAAGAAGTCACCTTTATTGTCTTTTGTACTCCTCTCCAAATTGTATTTTTTTTTTATTTTAAATTTTTAAATAAAATTTTTACATTGTACATTTTCTCCCTAATTATTTGTAGTAACACTGATTCTATTCTAGCCATGCAACACAATATTCCTGAATTGTTATTAAACAATCGTCACACCAGCAGCTGCGTGCGTTGAAAAAAGAGAGCACCAAACCTTGCACACCGAAACCTGCACACCAAATCATGCACGTCACGACATCACGTCATGGTGCACTTTTCACCCATCACTGCATAATTCATTGAAACCAGTCTGTCAAGCGTCAAAATATTGTGACAACGAACCCGTACACCACAGTCTCTATCCCCCTTCCCCCGAACCTCTTGTTCCTACTTTTCCCGACATTCGCACCATTCAGTAATTGGAGAATTAAGTTTTTAAGACCATTGTTTTGTGGGTGAGTACTTTGCGTCAACCAAGTGACACCGTGTGCCATCGTTAGATGTTTGGCGGTGCGTGTATCAAGATGGCGGATTAATGTCGTGCCCTAGATTTCGGCGCGCATCACTCAGCCAATCACAGTGTGTTTAGTCCTGAATCCGTCACATGTCCCCAGGTAATTATGGCTCGGATACAAGTAGTATAGCCTCTTACCCAGACAAAGTGGCCCAATGTGAATGAGGTAGGGAGGTGCCCTGACGTCACTGTTGTTGAGGCCTGTATCAATTTTCTAATGGCCATAATTGGACCACCGGCGGCCAAAAGGTTTCTTTAGAGGGGGAAAAAAGAAGTCATGTGACATTTGTCAATTTGAAGTAAGATAGAAAAAAACACCTGTTATTAAATGGATAAAATGATTTAGTACTTAAACCATTTAATGTGACGCAATCAGCCTCTTTTAAACTTTATATTTAAAGTGATTTTAAAAATAGTATTAAAAGGTTATTCTCTTATTTGATTATTATCTGCACTTTAACGGCAAAGAAAACAGGGAAAATGAACATTTGTATAACCCTATTCGAAAAAGGACAAATTCAATAGTTTTAAAACATGTTTTTCTTAACACATTTGAATGTGATTTGTCTGCTTTACCCCTTAACTTCCCCATTCCCCCCCCCACCGAATTTTTAAAAAATGCAATCACTTTAAAAAACAAACTATAACACTAAAGATACAATATATTACATAAAATTCGTAATTTTCGCAATGTATAACTACTATAAGAATATAATAATAAAACAATCTTGCTAAAAGGGTATATTTTAACGTGATATTTTGTTCTGCTGATTATTACATCCATTATTAAGAACCAAAAATATTCAAGAAACTCATGTATTTTCCAACTAAATATAAGTGTGTCTCAAATAATAATGTATTCAATTGATTATTTGAATGCTGAGCTTCTTCGCTCATGAGTCATTTTACTTTGCACACGGACTAACGAAACTTCAAGAGAACATTGATTGTAAGCCATATTATTTATCTAACATCAAACTGAAAAATTCTTCAAAGTAGGTATTTCTTGTCATTGTAAGTGTAAGCCTAATGTTTAGAACATCCAACTAAAGATGTTTTGTAAATTGTTTCCACTTCCATATTTGCTGTTACGAAGGTACGCCTAAAATATAATGTCTTACAGCTTCTGCAGTTAAGATCTCTCAAAATTTTGTTCCTTCAAACCAAGAATGCAAATCATATTCTTCCCATACACTCAAACGCCTGACTCTCAATGAAATTTGGGGGAAAATGGACGAATTTATCTCACGGGGCATGTCAGCATTGATCCCCCAAAATTGGCCGTGAACAGGTTTTGAATGGTCGAGGGCAAAAGGAAGTCGAGAATTTGCCGTCTGTTTTAGAAAGCTTGCCGCATGCTTCTGATCGCGGAGCCTGGGCCCCTCCAAGTCACTCGATGAAAGCCGCGTGGAAACGATTGTCAAGCATCAAATTGGTATTTTGTATCGGCTGATAGATTTAATTAGCGTAATAGGCAGGCCTGAAAGCCTCTCTGAAACCTCGCGACACATTGCCCGTTCGCGCTCTTCGAGAGCCCGTTTACGCATGCGCGAGAGGAAACAAAAATTTGGGACTGGCAAGATGGCGGCCACTTGAAGACTAGACCACGGGGGTGCTGCCGCATGTGCCCGTGTTTCCAGGAAGTGATGACTCTAAGGGCAGTTAACACTGGAGTCAAGGGTTGGACATTTCTCTCAAGACAAGAACTTCACTTCCGCAAAGCAAATCTGTCTAGATTTTAACTTTTTTTTCAATACATGGGGGGGAAAAAATCCTATTTAAAACATTAAAAAAAAAAGATTTTGACATAACATCAGTTCAAACAACGTGGCCATGTTTAAATGAAGCATTGTGAAGAGCTGCGAACTTCCTGTTTCCATTTGGGGCAGCAAACTTCAGACCGTCACTTGGAACATCACCTCGTCTGTTGTAGGAAAAGAGAAATAAGCGAACGCTACCAAAGTAGTAGTGTCATGTGTCAGTACATTAAATCAGTGTCATATTAAGTGTCATGTGTCAGTACATTAAACCAGTGTCATATTAAGTGTCATGTGTCGGTACATTAAATCAGTGTCACGTTAAGTGTCATGTGTCAGTACATTAAACCAGTGTCACGTTAAGTGTCATGTGTCAGAACATTAAACCAGTGTCACGTTTAGTGTCATGTATCAGTCCATCAAACCCGTGTCACGTTAAGTGTCATGTGTCAGTACTTTAAACCAATGTCATGTTAAGTGTCATGTATCAGTCCATCAAACTCGTGTCATGTTAAGTGTCATGTGCCAGTACATGAAACTCGTGTCACGTTAAGTGTCATGTGTCAGTACATCAAACCCGTGTCATGTTAAGTGTCATGTGTCAGTACATCAAACCCGTGTCATGTTAAGTGGTCTGTGCCAACACATCGAACCCGTGTACGAGTACATCGCCATGTGTTAACACACCTCTCAACCATTTGAAAGCGTTAAATTAGAGCCTTTCCCCCGACCATCTCGTACTTCAACGCACGGCAGCAAAGTAGCCATCATTTGGTCATGATTCCCAGAAGCATAGCGCCACGCCCCCTGCCGGGTCCGGCCATTGTCTTGTGTCTCAGAGACTCCATCTGGTCATCCTTTCATTAACATCCTCACACCCTCCCCCTTCTTTCAATCTCTTCCCAACCCAACCCTCCCCCCCCCCACTCACACTGAACCGGCCCTTCTCTCACGATTATGTTTTCGATGTTTTCTTTAATTTTCGTTTCATGCCAGCCATTTTGACAAGAGTTTATGATCGAATAATGAGTTTCTGTCAACTACTCTTATAGTGATTTGATCTACGAGGCATGGAGATCCTATGACGCCAAATCTATTAAAACAAATAACGTTATTTCATATTACAAAACGGCGCCGAAAGAATGAAAACTTTTCAATAAGTTTGAACGCCTCAGCCTTAATAACGCTGGCATTGTCAGGTTTTTCCTGTTCCATGTGAGTTGTCTTCCCATTTTAGTTTTAGATTTTGTACCAGATTTGTCTCAAATCAAACATTGCCCCATGTCAGAATTTATCCGTGTCTTATATTGTCCCGTGATGTCTAATTTCGTCTCATGCGACATGTCCCGTGTCTGATGTTGTCCTGTGTCTGATGTCACGTATCTGATGTTGTCCGGTGTCTGATGTTGTCCCGTGTCTGATGTTGTCCGGTGTCTGATGTTGTCCCGTGTCTGATGTTGTATCATGTCTGATGTTGTACCATGTCTGATGTTGTCCGGTGTCTGATGTTGTACCATGTCTGATGTTGTACCATGTCTGATGTTGTCCTGTGTCTGATGTCACGTATCTGATGTTGTCCGGTGTCTGATGTTGTCCTGTGTCTGATGTTGTCCGGTGTCTGATGTTGCCCAGTGTCTGATGTTGTCCGGTGTCTGATGTTGTCCCGTGTCTGATGTTGTCCGGTGTCTGATGTTGTCCGGTGTCTGATGTTGTCTGGTGTCTGATGTTGTCCGGTGTCTGATGTTGTCTGGTGTCTGATTTTGTCTGGTGTCTGATGTTGTCCAGTGTCTGATGTTGTCCGGTGTCTGATGTTGTCCAGTGTCTGATGTTATCCCGTGTCTGATGTTGTCCCGTGTCTGATGTTGTCCAGTGTCTGATGTTGTCCGGTGTCTGATGTTCTCCGGTGTCTGATGTTGTCCCGTGTCTGATGTTGTCCAGTGTCTGATGTTGTTCGGTGTCTGATGTTGTCCGGTGTCTGATGTTGTCCGGTGTCTGATGTTGTCCGGTGTCTGATGTTGTCCGGTGTCTGATGTTGTCCCGTGTCTGATGTTGTCCGGTGTCTGATGTTGTCCGGTGTCTGATGTTGTCCAGTGTCTGATGTTGTCCGGTGTCTGATGTTGTCTGGTGTCTGATGATGCCCGGTGTCTGATGTTGTCTGGTGTCTGATGTTGTCCGGTGTCTGAAATTGTCTGGTGTCTGATGTTGTCCCGTGTCTGATGTTGTCCGGTGTCTGGTGTTGTCCGGTGTCTGATGTTGTCCGGTGTCTGATGTTATCCCGTGTCTGATGTTGTCCCGTGTCTGATGTTGTCCCGTGTCTGATGTTGTCCCGTGTCTGATGTTGTCCGGTGTCTGATGTTGTCCCGTGTCTGATGTTGTCCCGATGTTTGTCTACTGAATGACAAAATGTTTTGGGTTTTTTTTTTTCGAAACAAATGAGAAAAGAAAATGTGAATAAATATTCGGGTTTCCCATATTTTCTTCCCATTCCCTTATGTTCTTTTATCACGTTCGCCCTTTCCCGACCTGCCAGGGAAGAAAATGAAAAATAGTCGAAGCGAGTTGTGAAACAAGAGTTCCTCCATGAGTGTGAAACCCGCGGCCTGCGCGTCCCTAGCGACCGTTTCCTACTGAAAACAAACGCCAAAATTTACAACAAATGGCCGCCAAATTGGCTTGGGAGACGAAATTTGATATTTGGAGACAGAGCCCTGACCTCACGCGTTGGGTGGGGATAGGGGATGAACTCAACCGTGGTAAGGGGGGGGAGGGCAGGCGGTTGGTTGGTTGGCAAAATGATTTGTGTGTGGGGGAGCGGCGACTTAAATATTCCTGTTTTTGGGCCTTTGGTCACAGTTGGACCTCCCCGATTCCCAAAAGGAGTGAGTCAATGTTACTTTTACAATAACAAATTAGAGATGGGAACTGTGCAAGTAACATATGTAAAGTAAGAATTGGTGGAGTAATAATAATGTCTTCAATTTGGAGCTTACTGCTGTAAAAATATTGTTAGGTGTATTATTTTAACAGTCGGATAGGACAGGAAGAATTTAAAATAATAATGAGCATTTATTTATAAATAAATATGCTAATGGCCGAGATATTACATGAAATTGCATTTTTCTTATAAATATTTTTGTATTATATTTTATGCAAGTGTGCTGAAAGTTCTATAGGGCTTAACAGGTCGTACATCCTTGGCAACCAGATTTTTTATTTAAAACTCACCAAGAGTTCTGTTCCGTGACGAAAGGGAGGCTATCAGGGTAAGAGAGATGGATGCCGCAGAGCTGCCCCAGACCTCATCTCGATTTTCATCTGTCGTCCCACTTGCTCGCTGCTCGTGATTGGAACGGCGCCCCTGGGGGTGGCCATGGATTCGCCACTATTAACACCTTTTTGACAACGATGGAGCACCTAGGTCTGCATAGGTTGATAGTTTTGGGGAAATGTTAGAAGTTTGTCCACACATTCCGCTAATGCGACCCCTTGAGGATGTGACCTGGTGATTGTCACTGGGCAAGGTCGGCCGTGCGAACACAACGGAAGAGCTAGTTATTGATGTTATTGTAACAATTCACGGATGTTCACGCGTAAACACAACTCATTGCTGATCGTTGCTGTAACTGCGGGGCTTCTATAACTCAATAGACAGTTGGGGAATTAATTCAAAGATGTTGAGTGGGACAGAGGTAGCCATCTGTCCACACAGAGGTAGCCATCTGTAGGCAGGGCTATAGACATCTGGATACAAACAAGCAGTTATCTGGACACAAAGAAATAGCCGTAATCTACAAAAAGATACAGTTACTCATCTGTCACTAAGGTAGCTATATGGACACAGAAGTAGCTTCTTGACAGAATTACCCTTATATCGCTGGGGTAGCCATATTGACACATAGAAGTAGCTTTGTGGGCACAGAAGTAGCTTCTTGACAGAATTACCCTTATATCGCTAAGGTAGCAATATTGACACATAGAAGTAGCTTTGTGGGCACAGAAAAAAACCATTTTGATGAGCAATAAACTCAATAATATTTTTGTTACAATTCAAATAAGGAAAAAAAGTCGATGTGATTTTAAACATTGGGTTTTCATACAGATATAAAGATTTTTTTTAAAAATTTGCACGTTTTAAATTCTACCAAAGTTAGTATACAATAGTAATAAAAGTGTGGAAAAGACGTAAGCAAGGTAAGGGTTAGCCTGACAGGACCTAACAAAATAGCGAACGTTTCGGCAAAGAGCCTTTTTCAAAGGAAATACAATACACAAATAAAACGAATATAAAAAATAAAAATTAGAAACTTAGCTGCGGTGAAATCCAAAGAATCGAAGAAAGTGGGGCTGATTGGAAGTTTTTAAAATCATTCGCAAAAGTTTCCTTTAGAACGATTTTGGCCTAGTTTCAGATTCGACCCTAAAATATTCTTTTCATTGGATTTCTGCCACTCTGTCGGCTGTTCGATATTCGTTGTTGCTCTACGTCTAACTGTCTAGATATCTTCTCACAGATGTTCAAATGACCATTTCAATAGCATTTCACTTAATATTATACACGTTTGGTTGTAGGAAGCTCAGAACTTTGTGGAATAAAATTGAATTTATTTGACTTAGTTTCTGCTTCGGCCTTAAAAAAGTTATACTTTGCCTCTTACGTTGATCATTGAAAAACATGACTTTATTTATTTATTTATTTTTGGTGTCTTCAGGCAACCCATCTCACGCACGATTTTCGGACGAGAAAAACGAAAATTTGTATGTGTTTTTGCTTGCATACGGGATAAGAATGGTGTTTTTATCCTTGTCTGTATGAGATTTGTATTAAAATATATTTTTTAAAATCCTTTTTATTAACTTGTGGTGTATGAACCGGGCGGGCGACCGACCGACCGTGGAAACCTTATCGAAAAAACTTAGGATCGATTTTAACCCA
The DNA here is from genome assembly GCA_002072015.1 of Radix auricularia. Lineage (NCBI taxonomy): Eukaryota > Metazoa > Mollusca > Gastropoda > Lymnaeidae > Radix > Radix auricularia. The sequence goes on along the minus strand of MUZC01000312.1, from coordinate 341,491 downwards.
CTTTCTCGTCAGCTAGAGATCTGAAATTTTGCAGGCAGACTCATGCTAATGATACAAATTATGTATCGAAATTTCAAATCGATCGAATGGACAGTAATTGAATTTTTGAATTTTAAATTATTTTATTTATTTATTTATATCATGTTAATTTTTTGAGATAGTGGTGTGGTGCGTAATATGTTCAACAACCTTTCATGTCGCGCAGTAAGGTGCGCATTACATTGACATTACTTTTTAAAAATATATTCGCGATCGGTGTGCATTATATTAGAATGTTTTACGAGGCATAACTAGAATTCTGTATTTTCGGATTGTTTTGCCCTGCCTGTTATAATGAACATACATCCTTATAGTCTCGTATATGAAGGATTTACAGTGAAAAACTTGGTTTTTACGGGTTTTTAAATTAAAATTATGTGGAAAGAGTTTATAATCAGGAAATAGCTTATAGGAGTGTGAATTTGTACATTAAATAAACGTAATTCTTTACTGTGAAGTCGTATCAAATATCTTAACACAGGCCAGATATTTTCATGAATGATTCTTCTTTAAAAAGATTTAAGACAGGATTGATACGAAATTAAAAAAAAAAAATACTCTGTTTATAATTTCACCTCAGTGTCCCATTTCCCAATTACAGAACCTTTTATTCATTTAACTACACACAAAAAATGAGACACGAAAATCCTTGAATTTTCAAATTTAATTCTGCTAAAAATGGGATTGGCAAAAAATTAAAATTCATAGCACCTATACTTAAAAAACGTCAGAACTGCTCTATAGGCCGCCATTGTTGGATTATTTTCCTAAAGACCTCAGGTCCGGTCAGTAATGGGGATAATGAAGAGATGGCCGATTTAAGATGACAGGCCCTAACCGAGTTTAACTCACGGGGCCGCGACTACACTTGCCAGATGCTAACGCAATCTTCGGGGTTTTAGCTCTGTGTCCAAACAGTTGCCATTGTGCCAGGACGGTTCTCCATAACGACACGGCCGCCCATGAAAACATTTCACCTAGATTTATCAGGCGGATTATCGCCGGAACATCGAAAGTCTTTCAGAGCGCGGGCCACCGCTTTTTCGTCTCGGCCATAATAGGGGGCAGGGAATGCAATTACTGAATGTTCGGTGAAATGTCGGAGCAATTCTGTGAAAGTTCGTCATCTGAATAGGAGCAAGAGTCCCGACATGACCTGGATTGACCTGATGGCACACATCCACGGAATACGGGGGAGGGAGGTTATGGCCACGTCAGTGGTGAATTTTGAGAGAATTTAAGGTGAGGTGAGGATTTGTTGACAAGGGAATTTGCTCTAGGGAATTTGTAGATAAAATTTTTAATGTTTACTTTTTTTTTTTTGCAATGGAAATCACATAGTAATTAATTTTAATGTGCTGACGTATTTTTCATAAAAATAAATTTATTGTTTAAGTTAGAGAATCATCATGAAGTTATGTACCCAATGAGATGGAAACAGTTGTATCAGACTCTCTTAAGTTAGAGAATCATCATGAAGTTATGTACCCAATGAGATGGAAACAGTTGTTTCAGACTCTCTTAAGTTAGAGAATCATCATGAAGTTATGTACCCAATGAGATGGAAACAGTTGTGTCACACTCTCGTTTGATCCTTGTTGTCAAGACTTCAGTGATTAAATGAGATGACGTCATTGTAACAAAATAAGATAACATTATTGACAATTTTAGTAAAGAATAAACAAAACTCAATTTTGGCGGTAAAGGAGGAGGCAATGAAACACCTTCATTCATGTACCATTATACAGAAATAACGATATACTGGTCAGTTTTGAGATCTACACGTAACAGTTGTGTGTCACATATTTCCTTGTCAAACTGTGCTGTACGTGATGTTACCGTTGGATGATTCCTTTTCACACCACCGCCCCTCTCTCCCTCCCTCCCCCTCCCATCGAACACAAGCCGTCATGGTACCTGTCAGGTGATTCGCCGTGGTTTACTTGACATTGTTTGTACAAACACCAACCAGACTCGTAACTATACAAATCTGTCAGGCTTAACCCAGATCTCAAACTTTTAGGCTTGGGGTAAAAGGGGGGGGGGAGGGACCGCTAATGTATTGTCACAAGTGATTATGAGCCGAGAGATGAGGCCGATAGCTCATGTTGATGGCGGGGCATTCAGTGGCCAGGTTTGGATAAAACCTTGCTTAATGAACTACCGAGTACAACAACAGTAAAACTGTGTCGAAGAATAAGATTACAATCTGTTGACGTTTTTCAAGTCCAGCCGTTTCCATTTCCCGGCGTCCACTGTAGGCAGCGATGGGATAAGCGGAAGTGAGATCTTGACATTTTGTTTATTTTTCATTGGGTCACCCAGGATAAAACGTCTGGGAACTGTCTCTGAAATAAACGCCAGAAGTCAACTGTGACAAAAAAGACAAACTGAGAAAAAAAAAATGTACGAAATTATAATACACAATATCTTTAAAGGAAAGAGCACCAAAGCGCCCTGTTGTCAGATATTTCAGGATGCGTTTTATTTAAATGACCCTTAATTAGGAAATTGATATTAATATTCTACTATGTTACAAACTTACCCGAATATAATTTGCACTCAAGCTAATTTTTATATTACGGATCATCAACTTTAAAATTTTGAAAATAGTTTAGGGCAGGGGTCGGGAAACCATGGATCGTGAGCCAGATGTGGCTCTGTTGATGGCTGCATTTTGACTCTCAGACAAATGTTCGAGTACAAAAAAGAACGCTTATTTACACACCTCTGATCTACATATTAATTGCCTATAAAAAAACAACGTAACAATGTTATTACAAAGAATTCAGAGATATAAATAATTAATGTTCTTTTAGAGTTGAAATTACACAAAATGCAAACATTTACTTGAATTGTTAGTATTAAACATAATGTATGGCTCTCACAGAATTACTGTTCAAAAAATGTAGTGTTTATGTCTGTCTCAGACAAAAAGTTACCCGTCACCTGGTTTAGGTAGTTTGTGGGGGTTGGGGTGGGTGGGTGGGGGNAGAGGAAACTGTGTATTTTTAAATCAAAGGAGTTGGTGCCAATTTAGCTGCTGGTAATGTTTGCTAAAGTAGTTTAGGGGGGGGGGAACGCAATAGGTTGTATTGCTATTTCACGGTGAGTGGAGGGCTCAAAGAATGCATATCTTTATAAATAAGTTTAATTATAAGCGAAATTGTTATCTGAAAACCAATTAGCGCAATAATTGTTATTAATGTTATATTGACTAGGATTACGGCCATTTCTATATATAACTCATGAGATCGTAAAAATATTACCTCCCTTTCAACCAGTATTATAAGACCTCGATGACAAGGAAAGCCGACAATTATCATAGTCTTTCCTGGAATAGAAAGCTTGCAACAGCCATTCATATCACTGGGTGACGTCACTTTCCGTGACACCAGCCAATCATTCCTTGAGTGAGTCATATGACGCAATGACTCCCATTAGTGGCGATCATGTGGGGAGCCGCCGTCTGACACCACACTGAGAGGTCAGCCACAACTGGGAGCCACTTCCAACGCTTACTACGTAACCTGCCGGTCAGATGAATCCAAATATTTAGACCGTCTTTGGAGCGCTAACTGGTCCGGCATCATTAGTGGGGCCAGGGGGAACCACCCGTGACACGAGAGGTAAAGTACAATACTGCTCAGGATTGGGGGGGGGGGTAATTATCCTTGCCAGACTTTCAGCTGTCTCTTATTTTTGTAGTACAACTGTCTCCTACTGCTACGTAAACAAGTCTAATAGTGTAACATTATTCACAAGTGGGTAAAATTGTTACATTATACAATTATGATATAGTGTTAATAGTGTTACGCAAACAAATCTGTTACTCTAACATAAAAAATAATGTTACATAAAAACGCTTATAGTGTTTAAGTATGCACACGTTTAATAGGGTTACATATAGACAAGTTTGGTATAGTTACAAAGAAAAGTATCATAGTGATACATAGACAAGTACGTAAGTGTAACATATAGACAAGTATGTAAATTTAACATATAGAAAAGTATGTAAGTGTAACATATAGACAAGTATGTAAGTGTAACATATAGACAAGTATGTAAGGGTAACATATAGACAAGTATGTGAGTGTAAGATATAGACAAGTATGTAAGTGTAACATATAGACAAGTATGTAAGTGTAACATATAGACAAGTATGTAAGTGTAAGATATAGACAAGTCTGACAATGTTTCACGCAGACAAGTATTTAAATGTTACACACATACACATATACGTCTAACAATATTGACTAAAGAGTCCATAAACTTACACATTTTAGGGCCCACTCATAATACTATAATCATACAAACATGACCATCCCATTAGGCCCTTCTGTATCTTGCCTTAACTTAAACATTAGACCAAGGCTACTTAAAGCTGTTATTGTTAGTGATGAATATATGACTTTATCCTTTTATAGTTAGCGATGAATATATGACTTTAACGTGTTATAGTTAGCGATGAATATATGACTTTAACCTGTTATAGTTAGCGATGAATATATGACTTTAACCTGTTATAGTTAGCTGTTTTCATCTATTGAATGTTTGGTCAAGTGGATTTGGATCACATTCACTCCCGTGTTCATGTGTTGAACATGTAATCAAGTAGGATTGGATAACATCCACTGTTGTGTTCATGTGTTGAACATGAAGTCAAGTAGGATTGGATCACATACACTCCTGTCTGCATGGGTTTCATCAGTAGCGAAGGAATACAAAGCTGCGCCCCGGACCAACAATACTGTCCATCCCACCAGCCGTCCATTCCACCAGCCGCCCATCCCACCAGCCGTCCACCCCACCAGCTGTACATCCCACCAGCCGTCCACCACACCCGCCGTCCACCACACCAGCTGTCCATCCCACCAGCCACCCATCCCACTAGCCA
>MUZC01000312.1:301016-323984 GCA_002072015.1 Radix auricularia | reverse complement strand
CATCCACTCACTCAGTCAGTCATAATTCCATCATCCACTCACTCAGTCATAATTCCATCATCCACTCACCAAGTCATAATTCCATCATCCACTCACTCACTCATAATTCCATTATCCATTCAGTCGTTAACTCTTTTTCCCAATGATCAAAACATGCCGCAAATAATTTGTATTAAAAAAATTTTCGCTTACGAAAGGAACATAATAATATCATAATTTGAATTTCTCGTTTAAATCATTAAAGTAGAGAAATACTGTCCTAATCACTGTGGAAAAAAACTAACCGGTCGCAATAATATTGAAAGAAACCGTATTTCTTAAATACATTTTTTGTTTTTGTTTTTCTTGTTAGAGCCCACGGGAGAATAAAGTGCTATCATGTGATTAACAAAGATGTGTCTTGACGCTCTTGGTGGCTGTTAACAAGTCAAACATTCAGCAGCACTACAGCTTGGATTCTATCATAACTTGTTGGATCGTCCATGATGTGGAAGACAATTATGCCAATTTTCTGGCACTCCCGGCAATCCATTTTCATTGACCAGGTATAACAAGCAAACAAAGTCAGGCAGATTTTATCCAATATTTTCACTAACTTGTGTAAACAAGTTTCCTCGCTGCAATGGTGAAACCTAAATTTTTATGTCATTATTTTGTTACATTAAAATTTGAAATATTAGTTTTCATTTCCGACAAGTTAAAAGATATTTTTATAAAATTTTACAATTATTAGTTTGACATTTCGTTTGTATAACTTGCTTGTCCTAAAGTCGTTATTTTCGTTACGTTAAATGAAAAGTTTAAGTTTTCAAAAAATTAGTTTTTTTAAAATAATTTATTTAATTATTTTTGTTATGGGATATTTATGTTTCATACAAAATTTCACGAATAAAGTTATTATGCTCTTCGAAATTCTACAATAATAAATTTACAAAAATAATATATAATTACTGTGTATTTCGTGTTAAACCTCTTTGATAAGTAAGATATTTCGGCTTTGTGTATATCGTTCTTCTGCTTCACAATTTGTCTTTATATTTTAGTGTCATGCGCCAAACTTTGACAGGGAGAAGTGTAAAACATTATTAAACCAAGTTGAATAGTGTCAGACATGAGCACTGCTCTTAGCCTATATATTCAATGAGCCTCTGATCTTATCTTATTCATTACAGACGCTCTTTCGATACAGAAGATCTTCAGTTTCAAGTACATCTGCCATTCGAATCGACAACTTATGTGACTAAACTTGTGTATAAAATAGGGCTGCGGAAATTATCGATTAATTTCTGAATTAATCGGTAAATTTTTATCGATTAAAATTAACTTAATGGATTAAGATGACGGAAGCTGTTTTAAATAATGTTGCCGATTTATTTATAAATAATTAATTATTAATAATTAACACTATTTTAATTTTTAAAGTGTTAACTTTAAAATAAGCTGTTTTATAAGGGAAAGGATATAAAAAAAAATTAAACACTGTTTTTACTTAATTAACAATAACAAAATTTAAAGTCATTGAAATTATATTGAACTACTTATATTTCAATTTTTAAAAATGACAATTGCTCTTTGTATTATTTCCCTTGAAATATTCAGTTTAATGACGTCATAATCTTATTTTCAGCTTTAATAAAAATTATCGATAAATTATTCGATAATTTTTCAAAAGTTAACGATTTATTTTAAATTTATCGATAACAGCCCTAGTATAAATTCATGAACAAAGAAACGAGGGGCACAGAGTCTTCTTCTGCACATTATATTCAAACCAAAATAATAATTTTTTTTAGCTTGAATGATGGGATCCAAACAAATCTAGGAACACGACGGCCATTGCATTGTAAGTCTATGGTTTATTATTTTAATACCATTTCTAATACCGTACAAAAGTTGCTATCAGTCAAGAGGATCGTGCATGCATGGTTAACGCCAGGTCTGGTGCATGCATGGTTAACGCCAGGTCTGGTGCATGCATGGTTAACGCCAGGTCTGGTGCATGCATGGTTAACGCCAGGTCTGGTGCAAGCATGGTTAACGCCAGGTCTGGTGCATGCATGGTTAACGCCAGGTCTGGTGCATGCATGGTTAACGCCACGATCTGGTGCAAGCATGGTTAACGCCAGGTCTGGTGCAAGCATGGTTAACGCCAGGTCTGGTGCATGCATGGTTAACGCCAGGATCTGGTGCATGCAAAGGATTAACGCAAGGGTCTGGTTTATAAAAGATTAACGCCAGGTCTGGTGCATGCAAAGAGATGGGGAAAGGGAAGGAGCTGATTTAAAACTCATAGGGCGTTGTGTAAAAGATCCTACCCATCTGGTGTGTGTGTGTGTGTGTGTGTGTGTGTGTGTGAGTGTGTGTGTGTGTGTGTGAGAGAGAGAGAGAGAGAAATAATAATAAAAAAGGAAATTTTAAAAATAGCTCTTTTTTGCTTGTTTAAATAAACCAGACAATTAACCTTCCAAAATGGTGGTTTTATCTTTTTAAAAGAGGTTATGCTATCAGCAAAGGGAACATCTTATTTAAGCAATGAGTCAATGACCATATCGTGTCTGAGGTGCAATTGTTGGTTTAACTTGGTTTAACTGTTGGTTTAACTTGAACGTGTCTTGTCTCTCATAGATTGATGAACCCATAACAATTCAAATGATTCTAGGCCATTTTTTTTCAATCGCTGTATTTAATCATTATTTGGATGATAAGTGAGATGGTAAGTGTCATTTTTAAGCGATGTAAGAATATCGATACAATTACAATAAATACATCTCCAACTCCCATGGCAAATGAGATCGTCTTCCTTTTAAACGTCGTATTCTGGTGTAGGGACATCAGTCCTTGGGTAGAGGGGCAAAGTCCTTGGGTAGAGGGACATAAGTCCTTGGGTAGAGGGGCATAAGTCCTTGGGTAGAGGGACATAAGTCCTTGGGTAGAGGGACATAAGTCCTTGGATAGAGGGACATAAGTCATTGGGTAGAGGGACATAAGTCCTTGGGTAGAGGGACATAAGTCCTTGGATAGAGGGACATAAGTCCTTGGATAGAGGGAATAAGTCCTTGGGTAGAGGGACATAAGTCCTTGGGTAGAGGGACATAAGTCTTTGGGTAGAGGGATATAAGTCCTTGGGTAGAGGGACATAATTCCTTGGGTAGAGGGATATAAGTCCTTGGGTAGAAGGATAGACGACCTTATGTGGATAGAGACACAGCCTTGTTAGATTACTCTTGGGTGAAAAGAAGTCTGGGTTAAGTGGAGGGACACACACATTTGGGTGGTGTCTCAGGTGCACTTTAGCGAAGCAGTAACAAAAGTTACCTCTCGATGCAGAAGTGCCATTCACTTGTCTACGTTCTGAAGTTTTGAAATTATTTTAAAGAGATAAACTCCCGTCGTAAGTTAACGTAGTAATACACTAGATGGGCATACATACCTTGATGAAGACCCACTTTAACGAAACTATCAGTAAGGTGACCCGTAAAAATCCAACTCAAATTTCATTAAATAAAATAATAACTATAACAAGACGTGGTGCTCCTCCCTAAAGTGGATAGACACTAAGTTCAATCTGTAAGCATTGCATTGAATCGATTGGTCATAGTTTAATTAACAGCTTATATCTATCCTTTACAGAATGTAAGACTGAAATATAAAAATGTAAGAGAGACCAGATAACATTCTGTCTTAAATTGGTTTTAGATCATCAGAGAGCGTGTGATCGTGTGAAACTATTAGGAAATATAAGCGCCATTAATTTTTAAAAAATCATCACTACAGGTTCGAACGACTAGGAGAAAGTTCTCGTTGACCTGTATTCTATATTGAATTAAACTGCTTCTATAATATTATGACTTGAGTGTAAAATACACAATATTCTATGATGATTGATAAAACTTTACACTGCCACTCCCCCACCCCCCTCCCCCCACACACAAGAACATTTGAAATTTTGTCCCTAATTAAAATTTAAACGATGAAAATTGAGAATAAAATTCCGAAAGCTTTTTGCTATCAAAGTTGACAACAAGATTGTGACAAATATCAAATGTTGTAGTGAACCTGTCATGTTATTATTGTCAAAATTGACGACAGCTATTTTATTTTTCAAAAAGGATGAATGGTGAATGAGTAAAAAATACTATGCTTAGAACAATGTTCCCACTATTATAATAGTTTAAAACATTAATATTCAATGTTTTTCTTAGAATAAATAATTTGAAAACAAAATTAAAATTAGTTTTAAGAAAGGCCACACACATATAATTAACTTCTTCCTTATTAATGATTCTTTAAAAAAATAATTGATCTCTTCTATTCAAAATAACTTTATCTGAAATTGTTCTTAAATTAGTTCAATCAAGTTTGTAAATTATTATATTTATTTATTTTTAACCATATATTTAAATTTGTTATTTGATTATTTAGAGACAGAATAAAATTTTAGCATCTAATTGCAGTTGTCACCTCCCAGAGTTGTGTTACTGACGGAGAGAGACATTAAACTATGTAGTCTCTCAATATTGCCGTTCTATTTATAATAAACGAGCACCACAGCCCGTCCAAGAACGTTCCTCCGTGATTTCGATAGCAAGTTGTACCTCCCCTCCAACAACCGTCTCGACCTGCCATAAATGTGCATCACCTCAAAAATACTATTCATAATAATTATAATAAATAACAAATAAGAACAAAGATTTTGACCATAAATCGCAAGACGTACACTCATATCTGGTTTTATTAAATTTTAAAAACTTTTTATATATTTGCTTATAAGCTTATTATAAGCTTATTAATAGTAATTTAATTAAAAGATTTCCTTACTACACTAATATCCGGATACTATTCGGATCTGCTATAAGTATGAGACGTGGGACGTGGTGGTCGAGAGGTAGCGCTCTCGACTGTCATACCGATGGTCACGGATTCGAATCCACACGAAGGTGAGGATTTGTTCTCGCGGCCTGAGGAGTCCCCGAGTCACCCAGCTCCGAATGGGTACCTAACTAGACAATAGTTAGGCGGCTGGGGTAATGCGTGGAACCCCTATAGCCGTGGCCTGTGACCGCTGCATCACTTGCCAACAGATCATCTCTCATGGTCTGTGGACGCAATTATCTTCTGCATAGAAGGAGCGTCTGTATATCTAAGATAAGATAAGATGAGAATTTGCAGAATCCGTTTAGTGGCGAAAATCTCGATATATATTTTTATAATTATAATCTCTATATAAGAAATATTTAACTTGGGCCATCGCTTTTCACGTTTAATTCACACACTAATTACAGAATTATAATTATAATTGTTAATTATTTACCATCACCATATTATTGTGGTATTTATGTATCACAACAGAATTTAACAAAATTTACAACTTCATTTACACGTTAAAAAAATAAACCCCTTGCGTCGTTTGACAATTGTAATGAAACATTTTTTTTTACCTATTTATCAAATAAATAAAGAACCATTTAAAAAAGTCGCAGCTCAATTTAATACGCGTAGACAAAAATTTGCGCACCGTAGTTTCACAATAAAATATTTAAGAAAGCTCACCGCCCGTTTAAAGTCTTGGAAAAAAATACAGCACAAAAACTAACTCGCTTTGAACGTCCGCTTAAACTTGTTCAGTATGTGATTACTTTTTTTTATCTGATTGGCTGTGGGAGTCTTTAGGAGTTTGAGGGACCAATTGCTATTGATGACCTCACAGAAATAAGACTTTTATTATATAGAATTTAAAAAAAAAAACCGTAAAAAACAAGTTTTAGGACTATTAATATTTTATCTACGAGACATTACTATAAGGATGTTCATTATAATACGCAGGGCAAAACAATACGAAAATACGTAATTCTAGTTATGTCTTGTAAAACGTGTTTAATGTAATGCGCACCGATCGTGAACATATTTTTTAAAAGTAATGTCAATGTAATGCGCACCTCATCGCGCGACAGGAAAGATTGTTGAATAAAATGCGGACCGCGACACTCTATCTCAAAAATTAACGTGATACATAGGGATAAATAAAATAATTTAACAACTCAATAATTCAATTACAGTAGATCTACATTCGATTTATCTGACACTTTGATACCTAATTTTTTTATCATAGACACGTGTCTGCCTGCAAAATATCAGCTCGCTAGCTTACGAGGAAAGGGGTTAAAAATTGATCCAAAGTTTTTTCGGCATGCACGGCTCAGAAAGCACACGTTAATATTAAGGATTTAAATAGAAAATGAAAAGGATGTAACTAGAATACAAAGTATGGTTTATTAGTTTATAGCTTTATACCTGATTTTGGAGATCTTGTAAAGGAAAAGCCCCCAATATTTGGGAACTTTATGCAAACAAGCAAAAAAAAAAAGGACGTAAGCGGGTTTATTTAAATTTTATTTTCTTTTATTTAATTTTTAATTTTAAGTTTTAAAAAATTCTTCAAATTATTAATTTATACCTTAGGCTGTACTCATGACCAAAATACTCTGCATCATTTCATGGCCATCTCATGGGATTCTTGTCAATTTATAACATGTCATTCGTAATCTTTTAGGATTCATTTTAAATAGTTTTTGCCACAAGTTGGTTTAAAAACACTAAAATTAAACTCTTCTGACAGTTAAACCGACAGTAGACATAAACTCTTGTAGCTTTTAATTTGATGATTATTAATTTTTTTTAGAGTATTCAATAAACAAAGCACATGCAATTATTCCTGTTGAAATAAGGGAACATCAGAGGCTTGGCGTGTAGCATGTTGGCATCTCATTTTTTAAAGCATTAGATCTATATCTTTTGTAAATTTACTGAACGTAAAAAATGAGTTCTTCCCACGTGAACCCATATTTTTTATTATTTTGCGTGATTAAATTTTACACACACACACACAAAATAATTTTTAAAAAATGATCCAATAACAAAACTTTAGTGTAACACCATTGAAAATGCTGCTATGAAACAAACTAAAGTAACTTTAGTGTAACACCATTGAAAATGGTGCTATGAAACAAATTAAAGTAACTTTAGTGTAACACCATTGAAATGCTGTTATGAAACAAATTAAAGTAACTTTAGTGTAACACCATTTAAATGGTGCTATGAAAGTAATTTAAGTGGAAAGGTCATTAGTCTTTGCATGCGTGTTTATGTGTTGGTGACTTCATGTTTGTTTGAGCCACTAGCCTATAATCAAAGTCGCCTGGCGAATTTCACTGGCCAATAATGTTATTTATAGTCACATTTAGCTAACCAGATAGCTTTAACTTTGAACGTACACGTATTTAATCATATATATTGTGCTTTATTATCTTGAATATGAGATTTTATAAGAAGACTTAAAATAATTCAGGAAATATTTGAAAATTTAAAAAAGATGGATAAATAACAAATAAAATGTTAAAGGGTTAATTATTATTTAAACACGTATTGCTGTATAATACTGTATCACATAAAAATGTATTTAGTTCGCAATATCGAGCGGGTAAAATAACTATAATATATTAACTAAATAAGTTTTAAATACCATATAGCTTTACATTATTCATCATTAATTTAGTTATACATGAATTTAGAACATTCTTAAATTCTTTAAAATGGCATGTATTCATATATACACACGCTATGTAGTCACTGATCGTGAAATATTAAAATATTCATTGTTTTTCTTACGAAACTACACATAATGTAATAGTCACTAAAAGCCCAACTGAAACATATGTTGATTATGAACGATGTCTTTACTTTTATAAAGGTATTAACACACACAATTATTAAAATATTATCTTGATATTGCGATGAGTTAAGTTTTCAGAGATTTTCTTTCATAGATAGCATTAAAACAGTTTCATTTTATAGTTTTTTTTAGTGAAAATTTTCGATATTATTCTTATGTTCCTGACTTACGAGTGGTTTAAAAAAAAATTATTCAGGGAAGCTATTATATTTATAAAATAAGAAAAATAAAACACATCAGTTGTAGAATCCTGGAATAGTTTTCCGTTTCCTCTTATCTTGAATGTTCATCTGAAATTAGTAACTTAATCTCCATACGATTCGATTCCACGGCCCGCAGACACCAGGTGGCGCTGAAAGGAAGAAATCTGCCAACACTTTTGGTCAACTTTCTCTCGCACTCTCGGGTCAGTCCAACAAGTAGCGGCCCTTGTCCATATCCCGGCTTGTGACAAAGACCCGCTGGGCCTGACTTTTATTGACATCTAAAGGGGGCCGGGCTATTTTAGTGGAGTTTTTCAACATTTCAAGCACTACTGCCACATAAGAACCACGGTGGTATTCAGATGGCGTTCCTGAGAAGGGATGAAGATTGGGATGGGACGCCAGGCCGCCCACGGGGGCCGCTGTGTTGGAGTGAAATCAGTCAAATTACCTCCAGTCAGCCCTCATTAGAGATAGTTGGCGTTTCTGAAAGGCCCCCCCGCTTGATGTTTACATGAGACTAGAAGAGGCCTGGACGTGGCGCAGCGGGAGCCTATGCAAGCATTTGACAGCTTCGTCTCACACTATTGGACACTATTATCAACCCCTTTCCAAAACGAGGCCCGCCCGTACACTCTTAGACGAGTCAGTTCATAGAAGAAACGCTTCTCCGATTCGGCAGTGTCAACTGTTTGCTCACAACGCGGCGCTGGTGAGTAGATGCTGCTTGAATCGACCCAGCGACAGCATCTATTCACAAACCTTAATAACATTTGCAAAGAGCGAAAATATTGTGAGTTGCCTGATTGCATTGGCACTTCGAAGAGCTTTAATAAGCTCTTGCCAGGATGGCTTTTCTTCAAATAGCATTTTAGAAAATGATGATGGGTGGGGGTAGAGGTGGCGATCCCCTCCCCTTCCGTTCGCTGTAGCGAAGACTCCCATGCTGACAAACGTTTGCCCAAACAGAAACTAAATGAGTCCTGGTGAAATGCGCGTGGAATAATTGTTGATAAATCGCCACAACTCAGTTTTCAAGAGCTGGACAATTTTTGTATTCACTATTTGAATAAGATGGGGGAGGTGGTGGGGGACAGCCCTGGTGAGCAGCAGCCAATCAGAAATCTCGGTCGACCGTCTGTCAAAGGGAGATGGGTGTAGTGTTTTTGGATATTTAGTGCGCCCCCCCCCCCACACTCATTTTCCCCCCTATTACCATCTCCTTCCTCCTTTCTTTGAATCTCAGACCATTGTTATCGTAGATTAGTTTGCTGTCCCCCCACCCCACATACACAAACTAGCACACCCGCACTCCTGACATCACGCCGATCAGAACACACACACATTCTTCTTGTATACCCTCGGACAAAGAGTCTTGAGAACCGAATCGTCTCTTGAAAGCCGAGTGAATGAAACATTAAATACTTTTTTTTCCATTTTGTATTTTTCTAAAAGAATTATCATAGCCCAAACCTCGAAGCAAATCAGCAAATGCTAAGAGTCAGTGTTGAAATAGCGCCATCGTAATTTGTAGAGCGGACCTTTCCACAAGCAGTTCGTGATGAAATGTCTGCCTTAGCAGAGGCGAGGTTGAGGGCATCAAAAGTCGCGTATTGGTTTTAGAGAATTAGTCTCGGGCTCAATATGAAGCACCAGACGCAGTGTGGTATCAGCCCCAATCTCTGGGACAAATGGACCGACTTGATCGTGAGTACATCGCAGTTTAATCTCACCACTTGTCAAACGAGGTAATGAGAGCTTGGCAGCCAGACACATACTAGAGTTAATGGCATAGTCATCCATGGAATTCACTGAAACAGTTATAGGGCGAAACATTTATATTTATTTTTAATCTTGGAAAAATAACTTATATATATTTAAAAAAATGCTTTTCCTCAAATTTTGAATAAAAAATGGTAACTTAAAATGTGTGAATAATTTTTTAAACTAAAGAGTAAGCAGAAGTTCTTTTGTGTTCATTTGTGTATATAAGTGTTCTTGTTGGTGTATGTGCGTGTGTGTGTTAACGTCAAATTAGGCTGGTTTGGCTGTAAAGGATTTTAGAACTGAGTTGACAACCATTGACAAGTGATAGCTACAATAAGTGTTGAACTATCACTTAAAATATTTAAAAAATTGAAATAAAGAATCTTTAAAAAAAAAAATATTGCAAATGTGAATCGCCAGAAAACAGTGGAGCCCTTAATAGGTCTAAACTGCATACTTTTTTTAAAAAATTGTGACATGAAATTAGTTTCTGTGTTTACTAAACGGTTTCATGCTGTGGTTACACCTTGCCATTACGCTTCTGGTTAGAAGAGACGATTTATAATATATTTCAAAGTAAACATAAAAACTATTTTATTTGTACCACATTAATGAAAAATGTATGTTAATCCATTAGACTTGTGGTTGGAATTTGATTCTAAATGTCAAATGTGTCAATTAAACTCATTTCTTAAACATGTGAACATGTCCGGGCTGACTGGAAAGTTGTATATAGTTACTACTAGAGGGTGGAACGTGTGCGGACTGACTGGAAAGTTATATATAGTTACTACTAGAGGGTGGAACATGTCCGGGCTGACTGGAAAGTTGTATATAGTTACTACTAGAGGGTGGAACGTGTGCGGACTGACTGGAAAGTTGTTATATTTTCTACTAGAATGTGGAGCATGTGCGGGCTGGCCTGAAAGTTGTATATATAGTTACTACTAGGACTTCCTTGAAATAACTATACACTATACATTTGTGATGCTGTTATTGGAGCACTCGTTCTAACAGCAACTATTACAGAGAGAACCAGTAGTCTCCTTGTTCACACCCAGTTGTTGGTTGTCAACAACAATGTTGCACGCTATTCATTGGTTGATCTATTGAACAGTGGCGGATTTAGCTTTGTCTGCGTGGGGGGGGGGCAGGAGAATTTCAGGGGCGCCGCCAAATTTTACTAATAACAGAGCCATGGGTAAATACTAGGGCTGTTAACGATTAATTTAAATTTAATTGTTAACTTTTTAAAAACTAACGATTAATTAAACGTTAATTTCGATTAAAGCCAAAAATTTAAATTTATGATGTCATAAGTAACACTTATTTCACGTTCTTGTTGAAAATCTAAATAACACTGGAATGTCTCCTTTATATATAAACTTTTCCCCAACTACGCAAAAAGACAAGTGTGTCGACATTAATTGGTTCAAGTGATGAGTGGGTTTAATTAACAATATAACCAGCAGAGCTGAACAATCATTTACATGTAACTGAGGTAACTGGTATGCACAAAACGGTCTTGGCAAGAAATGACATTATTGGATATCGGTGTTCATTAAGTTTCCACCATTTTAGAGGGTTAATGAAACGATTCAAGAACTTTCATTTCCATTTTGTAACGCAGTAATTCGTCAGAAGAGCTGTCGTCATTTCTTTGTCTGCGTCAAACTTCATAAATGCCATTAGCTTAATACGCTTTTCATTTGGTTTGATAAGTAGGTGAAATGTTAGAACCATGGCATGCAAAGAAAATTAACATTTTGAACATTCCCGCCAATCAATAATTTAAAACCAAATGCTCGTGTAATCTTCAGGAAATTTATAATTTATCAGTTGCTATTTTTTTTTAACTCTTTGACTTCTAATTATTTGAAAGTGATGGGTCGATTAATCGTTAAAAATAATTTAATCGTTAAATTTTTTCACGATTAATCGAGAAATTAAACGTTAATCCGCAGCCCTAGTAAATATTAATTATTAGCCTACTAATTTAGTAAATTTTCAAAATCATCGAACAAGTCAAACAGAAGAAACAATATAAACAGATATGTTTTCAAAATAGTAACGTATATTTTTTTCAATAGTATATTTATTGATCTAAGAAAGAAACTCGGTTTATGCGTATTCATATAGACCCCTGAGCCTTATTTAAATTCCTATCAACGTGATTTATATCTTTTTATATCTTAGATATACAGACGCTCCTTCTATGCAGAAGATAATTGCGTCCACAGACCATGAGAGATGATCTGTTGGCAAGTGATGCAGCGGTCACAGGCCACGGCTATAGGGGTTCCACGCATTACCCCAGCCGCCTAACTATTGTCTAGTTAGGTACCCATTCAGAGCTGGGTGACTCGGGGACTCCTCAGGCCCCGGGAACGAACCCTCACCTTCGTGTGGATTCGAACTCGTGGCCATCGGTATGACAGTCGAGAGCGCTACCTCTCGACCACCACATCCCACATTGAAGCAAA
The DNA here is from genome assembly GCA_002072015.1 of Radix auricularia. Taxonomy (NCBI): domain Eukaryota; kingdom Metazoa; phylum Mollusca; class Gastropoda; family Lymnaeidae; genus Radix; species Radix auricularia. The sequence continues at coordinate 311,802 of MUZC01000312.1, read as the reverse complement.
ACGATTTATCGCTAATTCAAAGTCAACTTTCTCATCTAGATCACGTTCATTTGAAATTAATACCAATCCAGTCAGACGTTCGTGTGTCATTGTTTAGCGCAAATAACTTTTGATGATTTTCAATGACTGCTAACAGGAAGATTCAAGTAATTGTTTATAGAGTATTGGCAAATTAGGGAGACCTGATGCCATTTAAATTTCAGTCAAGAAATGCAGAACCTCTTTAAGTTGTAGCTCACTAGATAGATGAACTTTGTGGTGTATACAAATGTTTGAAGGTATAATATTCAACGATTGCTTCTTCAAGGTTAACGTGTTTGTAAATTTTGCATAAACTTTGAAGAGGATCTTTATTTTCTTCCAACATTTGTGATATATCAATACAATAGTAATAAATAGCTGTGCACCTGAAGTCATTAAATCGATCATCTATTTATTTTAGAAGTTTATCCATGATAGTGAAGTACGTAACGTTTCAGATTTAAAATTAGTAGTTGGATCATCAGCCCTTTCATTTCTACTAAGTTCGCTTGCCATACTTTTATTTTTTCAATTCGCATTTCTTTAAATTTTGTTTTTAACATCTAATTTGGAAACAATTTTCGTTAATAAATGATTAGACATCTACTTTAAGAATATTAAATAGCTTGATCGCTTCTCATTTCAACAAACTTACTTCTTCCAACATCGATCAATCTTTTTGCAATTGCAATGCCAATACTCTTTTTCTGCAAATGGTTTGATAACACGAAGATATCGTCCAACTTTTGTACAAATAGCATCGGAAAAAACAAAAGAAAATGTTGTTATTGAAACAAATAGTCCCATGACTTTTGCTCTGACACTTCTTTTATGTTATGTTAATTTCCCCGAATTTATAACTTCTAGAGTGGCTAGAATAGCAGGGAATGACCTAACAACTGCATCAATTGCATGCTTACGGCTTGCCCATCTTGTATCAGAGAGTCATTTCAGATTATTTACTGTTGATTCATATTGAGATGTATGATGTTTTTTAAGAGTATGTAGACGTGGTAAAGTAGACGTAAAGAATGCATTCAACCTTTCAGCTGTGCCCAAAAAAAAAAAATAAATAAAAAATAAAAAAATTTAAAAAAAATAATAAAAAAAAACAACAAAAAAACAAACAAAAAAAACAACAACAAAAAAACACTTTACATCACTTTTTATAGACATTGATTCGATAGTGACCAAATTCAAAACATGTGCACAATAATGAACATAGGTGGCATTGGGTGAAAGTTTGAAGGCCACTATAAATTCCAGACATCACAGATGCGCCATCATCTGTCTTTAATCCACGATTTTGATGGCAATGTTTCGCTTTTGTAATGTGTAGTTCCGCTAGAATCTTCTCAGAAAATGCGGATGCAGTATTGCATTTAACAAAGTATAAAAGCCTATAAACCTTTCCACAACATGTCCTGATTTTAAAACTGAACGTAAAATGACATCTTATCATTTTTAGATATATCAATGGTTGAATCAATAATTAAGGAAAATAAATGTGAAGACTTAACTTTATAATTAATTGCCGCCGATAATTCAGGTGCAAATGATTGAATTAAATCAATTTGAACATCATGACTTCAATATATTTCATTGTTCTTTTTAAATATTAGATGACAGTCCAAAGTAGAATCATAGATGGCTAATAAACATAACATTTCACGAAAATTTGAAGTATTTCTACAACTACCATCACTAAATCAAGAATGTTCTCTGTGTCCTCTAAATGGCAAACCTTGTTTAATAAACAACGTCACGCCTATAAATCGTTTCTAGAATTCTCTAATATTTTCTACTAAACGACGCTCCTAAGTGATCACACGGGATATTACAGTTTTGAAATACAATATTTTGCTAGCCAATATTGTCGTATTGCAGTTAACTGTTGTTTAGAAGTTTCTTGTTTAGCAATCTCTATTTTCTGCTCTAGTTACACCATTTTAGTATTCATCAAAGGCGCCTTAAGGGGGCGCCATTTAGGACCCAACAGGGGCGCGGGGGGGGCAACGCGCCTCCCTGCCCTATAGCTAAATCCGCCACTGCTATTGAACATTTACTTACAGACACTGTCTTGACATCATCCACGGAGTGCTAAAGCATCATTCTTACACTTCCTTGAAATTAACAATGTTATAAAATCCGAAAGTGAAGGTCGGAGCAATCAAATTTTGAATATTTAACTGCTAGTAGAGACGTCAACAAGCCGGCGAGAGCTATTAACGTACAACTGCGCCGCGACTCTATTTTAACTTGTGTGTACTTGGGAGGTTTGAACCACTGAGCTCAGAACTATGAGGCTAACATTCTTACATGCAAATTGTAGCAGACTAACATAACAGGTTATAGGCGACCAGCTTACAGGTAACTCGGAAACGATTTAAAAGCCAATGGCCCTGAATGTCCTGAAATGCATTTCTTAGAATCTCTTTGGGAAGTTTTACCACCTGATGGAAGCGATGAATAGGTAGTGGGATTTCATTAAAGATACAGCAAATAATACCCAAGGCACTAAGTAATTACTGCTTGAATCTGCAGCAGCTTGAGTTATCACTTATAGAGCCGCAAGAGCCTAAAGAAATTGTTGACTGATTTATAGACTTTAGCTGATTGTGTCGTTTTGAAAGGCATAAGTTCCTTTGATTATCTACTTCATATTTTATTTTACTTGTAATATATCCGGCGTTAAATTACACTGTCAAAATATTGGACCAAGTAAAAGTCAAACAAAATAATCTCACTTATTTCATTTTTAAAATAAAATTAAAATATTGATACTTAAAAGTAAAAACACATTACTAATTGTTTTTTGTCACTTTCAATTTTCCGCGGAATCACGTTTTTTGATAGAAGATTTATCATCTGAAGTTTTTGTGTGTTTTTTTTTTTTTTTTTTAAAGTTCTTTGTAAAAATAGTTAAATATCCTTGTTATTCAAACTGTTAAATAACGAATAATATTACTTAGACTCAGTGCTTTTTTTCTGGCGGAACCCACCGGAACGGCGTTCCGGCACCTTTTCCACAGACTTTTTTATTTTTTTGCTTGGAATGTTTGGTCTTTACTGCTTTTTCAGGTTTCTTTGAATGCAATATCGCTGATAGTGTAAAGTGAATTTTAATATTAAATTACATCTATAGTGCTGATGCGCAACACACATCAGTAATGCGTCCGGTTATCGACTGTAAACACAACGTGTCAATAATTGGTAATTTTTAGTGTTATTTTTATTTGTCAAGTTATAAAACAAATATTATAAAGGGGTTTGTACCGTTTTAAAATGAAAAGAATAACTAGTTTTTTTTCGACTGAAGCTTCAGTAACAAAAAAAGCTAAAACGGAATCAGAAGAAATAAAAACGAGTACGACTGATCCAGAAACTTGCGTACATGAGTGCTCCGACAACAACCATTGGCCGAGTTGCTGGACAGTAGAGCAAAAAACAGAATTTTGCTCAAAAATGAGTGGCTGTGGTTTTAAGACAAAAAACTTGGCTGCACAGTCTGCAGAAATGTGGAGGCCAAGATGGGCATGAAAATATCAACAGAATGGAGTAATGGTGAAATAACTTGTTATGGCGACGATAGAAAGAAACAACTAACGTCACTGCGGAAATTTTTTTTCGATCATAAAGAATCTGCTGGGCATCAAGCGGCTTTAAAGATAAAAAAGAAGCTGAAAAAGATACCCTTGGCAATGCTGTTTTAAAGTTTTTAAAACGTGACAAACTTGTCACAGAAAAGGTCTTTCGCACTGCATATAAAGTTGCAAAAGCAAATCAATCGTTTAATAACTTTGAAATGGAAGTTAATTTACAAGAACTGAATGGAGTTGACATGGGTTGCATTCTGCATTCTACAAATGCGTGCATCAATATTGTGAATCATATAAGCATCGAAATGAGGAAAAGGGTGGCTAAAGAAATCGTTCGCTGTAAAAGTAAGATTTCAGTGATGATCGACGAATCTACCACGTTGAGTCAAAAATCAACACTTATAGTGTATATTCGGAGTTGCGTAGAAGAGGGCACGGGAATAAGTGAACCAAACAATTTATTTCTAGACTTAGTGGAGCTTGAAAATGTTACGGCCAAGGGAATTTTTGATGCATTACTCGAATGTCTCACGTTTCATGGAATAACAGAAGAATACCTGAAAGACTATTTAATTTCTGTAACATGCGACGGCGCATCTGTAATGTTTGGATGCAAAAGTGGAGTTAAGAAGTTACTTACCAATAAATTTCCATCTGTGATAGTGTGGCATTGTGCTAATCATAGACTCGAATTGTCAGTAGCTGATACTGTAAAGGAGATTTCAGAAATCAATACATTTAAATCTTTTCTGGATAAGCTTTACGTCCTGTATCATGCTTCGCCATAAAAACAGCAGAGAGTTGCATTCTTCTGCTGAAATACTGGAAGTTGAGCTGTTGAAAATTGGACGAGTTTTAAGCACGCGATAGGTATCATCTAGTTTTCGTTCGGTGTTTGCAGTGTGGAATAATTATGCAGCGCTGGTGAAGCATTTTGAAGAAGCGACAAATGATCCAACAAGAAGCGCAAGTGATAAGTGCACTTATGAAGGCCTGAAGAAGAAAATTACATCTACAGAATTTATAATGGATCTAGGATTAATGTGCGATGCTCTTCAGGAATTATCTGAGTTGAGCTTGGATCTACAGGGGCGCAACATAGATCTATACAAGGCGAATCCAAAAATAAAAGCACTTGTACAAGTCTTTGAGGAAAGAAGTCAAAATGCAGGCACATATTATAAAACTGCAACAGCTGCCGCCGAGAATCTCAGCTTTCATGGAGTTATATTACACACAAAAAACTCACCTAATGATCCTCCTATTCATCCTAACGCCTTTTACAAAAAACTAAAGAACTCAATTGAGAACAGATTGCTTACTAACGAAGATGCTGAATTAGCTCAGTGGGCTCACATATTAGATCAAAAACAGCGGTCAGAAAACGGTACCAACCAGATAACATTTGTAGAAATGGAAATTAGAAAATTGTCAAACAGACTACAACTAAATGAAAGAGAAATGATTCGTGGATTCCGTGAATACCTTATGGAAAAGACATATCCAGAAACACTGCTTCCGTTGATTCGTGCTATACATACTATTTCTATTTCTTCTAGTGAGTGCGAGAGAGGATTTTCGCAGATGAATCTTATAATCACCCCAACCAGGGCTTCTTTGATGACAAAAACAGTTTCGTCCCTGTTATTCATCAGATTGGTGGGTCCACCTCTCACATTTTTCGATCCTTCAAAGTACGTTGATTCGTGGTTACTTCGAGGAAGACATTCAGCTGTAGACAGTCAAAGCAGGAAAAGAAATCGAGATGATTTGTCAGATGAAAACATGCGAAAACTGTGGAACTTGCTGTAAAACCTCAAAGGTTGTCTTTTTAGTAGAATACCCTACATAGTTAATAAAACTTAACAGTTTAAACCTTGTAATTTTGTTTCTTTGATATAATCTAAAATTTTATGTTTTCTACACTCATTTCAGTGTTATTTCTTTATGACAAAACGGACATAAATATGCGTTCCGGAACCTTTTTCTTCAGAAAAAAAGCACTGCTTAAACTTCCCAAAGACAGGAATATATAAAAACAATTATATAACTATAACCAATGTATAGTTTAAAAATTTTGTCTTTGCCCTACCTCTATAAATATAAATAATAAATACATAAATTCTTGACAATAAACCTATTGTTTCCGATGGGTGATTTGGATACGATTCTTTTGCGATTCGGTTGTTAACATCAAATTTAGGACCACTTACAGAGAGAATAAAATATACCCAAAATAATAATAATTTTATCTAAAAACTATTTAAAAAAAAAAAACTTTGAAGATTAATACCATTTCTCGTCTAATGAATGTAGCAAAAAAAGTCTCTCACTAGACAATTCAATAAGCGACATTATTCGAGCTTATTCCTTAAGAATCTTAACAATAAGATCATCATTTTACTTTAAGAAATGTCTGTGTAGGTGGCGAGTGTCAGGAGCTGATTCTCTAACGTTATAAAAGCTGAAGCAGAATTAGTCCAATTTTCAGGACTCTTCAAAAAAAGTTAGTTTCCAGTCCCAGGCCCAGGGACAGGAAGAAGCACTATACAAACCTCAAAACACATCCATAGAGCTAAAAATGTTGCTGTTTTTGAGTGAACTAAATTGTACTTAGTACTGTTTAAATGTAAACATCTCACTTCGCATCTATTAATTCTATCTCTCAACGATGACATCAATCTGAAGCAGAGAGCGATTATTTTATAAGTTGAAAAGAATAAAACATGAAGTTAGAAGTTGCATGGAACAACAAAGACTGAGTCTGTTCTCTCTAATGAGCATTGTAATCCTTCTGTCAACCTCGATTCGCCAAGTTGTTCATCTTGTTTTTTCATTGTCTACCTAATCCTGGCCCCAATTATCACGAATGTGGACAAGTTCTTGCTCTAGCGTTTCAAGGTCAGATGCTGCTTCCTTCAAATTCATAGTAGGATCCTTCAACCGTTTCTGGACACAATCAATTTTTCCAAGTATGATGTTTCAGTAATTGACCCAGAAAGTTAAAGTTTCATATACTTTTCAGCAAAGTCTCTGCATCACTTCTGGTGTCATAATTGCGTCTTCTGATAATTTTTCCAGCAGCCCTACTAGTTCATAAGTCTTTCATAAATAGTTATAACAGCTTCTGATCGTCACTCAGTCGTTTTGCAGACTCTCTCTTCACTGTGATTACTCTTTTTAATTCTTCCCAACGAGTTGTTGAACGAGAGAAAAACAAGTATATATACTTATTACAACTGATCAACAACAACGAGAAAAAAAAAAGAAAGAAAAAAAAGCATGATAACAACTAGATCCTGTTTTGCCGAGTGAACTGCTAAGTTTAAGTTGTGGTTGTCACAGTTGACATACAATGCTCACAGATTTCTGGCACATATTCGCCGTTGAAGGCCGGACATATGCCCAGTCATTACAGCAGCATTGTCATAACATTGGGACCGACAGTCGGCTAGAGGTATGTTATCAGATTACAGTTTCTCTACGGGCTTGCTGCATCTTTGGAATGTATCTGAACAAAACCTAAAAAATGATTCTTTTATGTTTACTTGTTTAGTTTGAAAATCCATATCCACAAATCTGATGACTCTAGAAAGGTGTTCCAGGTCTCCTGTATCGGGTGTTGATCAAGTAAGACCCCAGTACTTGATTTTTTTCTCCTGATTTTACTAACAGCCGATTCCTTACAGTTGATTTAAGCAGGTGGATAAATTCATATTGGATTTACGGTGATAAATAAAACACTGAACCTAGATTTTTCCATGGCATGTTTTAGGTGTTTTTCTAACAGTGGATCATACTGAGCAACGAGTTTGATCACAGAAAGAAAAATTCTTTCATTTTTATCCTTGTCCTTATGCAGCTGTTCAGCATGGCCACGCAGTGCCAAATTTTGTGAAACAAGACACTAAATAACAGGTTTAACCTGTTCGTTCAACAACGACGTCCCTTGTGTTTTCCTCAGCATAAATAGTAGCATTTTTCTGAATCATATATTTTCGAGTGTTGTAACGCTGACTGCATGGTTCAACCTTTTCACTTTCGTGTTCTTATACTGGCGTTGCAGGTGGTTGATAACTGCCGTTATTTGATTCCGAAGATACGGAGCTTGCGGCTTCAGCTTTTCTGTCGAGTTGGCTCTTTATAAAAACCTTGACAGAAATTTACTAGAGTTTGTCTCTTACTTCTTCCCCAGTCTCACACCCAAAGACTCAAAGATTTTTAAAAAAACTTCATAAGCATTCCTACATTGTGGATGTGTCATTTATGAGTAGAATGGCGCACCTGAATGCTCAATGGGGGCGCCAAAATCATGCTTGCCAACTAGTTTGTAATGAAGATATTTGTGGAGCTCCAAAATTTAATCTTGCAAACGGATTTGGATACATTTGTTTACATAAAAGTTAAATTAAATAATTAGTTTTATTACTCATTTTGGTGCCCCCTAAAGTGGCGCCCGGGGAGGTGTCCCCTCTGCCCCCCCTCGCTACGCCACTGATTAAAGCTGATAACGTAAAATGAGAGTTGACGTTCCCACGTCAGATGGGCGCCATCTTTGTTGCTATGCCGCGGTACAAAGAAATTAGAAAATTCAACTATTAAAATTCTAAAACTAAACATAACCCTGACTCCTAACCCTAATTTCACAATTATAACTAAACCTAACCCCAACCCTAAATAAATAAATAAAAATTCTAAAACTAAACCAAAATAACAAAGGAAGAGAGCGCATAATAAATTGCTATATAAGCTTTTAGGAATGATATTCTGATTTAGTCCACCCCTTCCCCCCCCCCAAAAAAAAAAATATATATTATTTTTTAAAATTAGAAATTATGAATTTATTTAATTTTTGGCTTATAGGACAAATTACTACAAAGTAAATCTGGCATCATTGATCCATACGAATAGTTAGAAGTTAAGAGTGACTTCCCTTTCTATCTGTAAATACTGAAAGTGAAGTGAAAATTTTATTTTTGTATGGAATAGCACGTGTACTATATAAATGTTATTAATGTAAAGTAATTTTCAATAAATAATGGCAGACTCCGATTTCGCTAAGCGCCAGCTTAAAAAATATGGATGGACTGAAGGTACATCCTACCATTTACCCCATTTTGTCTCGTTTACTTACTACTTACTCTGACTTCTGCCTTACTCATCGTGAGGCCCTTCTTACACTTAAAAGTTCTTTGATACTTTATTCTTTAACTTAAAGACTTTAAGTTGCAGTGGCAGTAGACTCAGTAGTGAGTAATGTAAATTATAGTTCAGTGCCTTCTAGCCAGTCACCTAGATAGTCTAGTAGAGTAGTATAGTATAGCCAAATGCCAAATAGCAGGCAATCCTCCAAATCCTGGTCCCAAATTATTTTACGTGAGTGTGAGTTATCGATAATATTTAAATTTAGTTAATCAGTAGCCTACATAATTCAGGGTAATTTCATAAATTAAAAAAACTACAAATTATAGCATGTAGACCAGCTGCTCCGATAAATATTACTCCCAATTTTACCTGCAGCGCAACTAGCAGGAATTGAACTCAAACTCAAACTATTGAAGGACTATGGCCTCTATGGACTGTGGATGCAACTGCAAGCCAAACGTAAACTCTGGTATCAGAGTGTTTTAAGTCGAGCTCTGTTTGCAAGCTACTTGTGGGCCTTTCAGTTGCGCAGCAGTCGCAAGCAGAATGTTTTCGGCAGCTATTTTTAAATGCTGTGTGACAATTACAATATTTTAAATTTAGTATTTAATAAGGTTGATAAGACCGCTCGTTTTTGAGGACCGGCTAACCGTTAAAAAAAAGACCGGTTTCCCCTCCCCGTTTTTTCTGTTCAAATAGGGTTTGAGCCACACTCGCCATACTATTATTGTGGTTTTCAGGTGCCTTTGACTAGCAGGAAAACTGTCACTAAAAGACCGAACTCAAATTTGTGGGCCGATTAATCGCCCGGTATCTTCGCTATGTCATTCTAATACCTATCGCAATGTAGGTACATGTACTTCACAAAGCGGCGTGCGCCGATAGTCGCCGATACGTTTTTTGAATGCCTGAAACAGACTATAAACCGGTGATCAGAAAATGCTGATAGGTCACGGGGTCATATGCTTTTATAGCTTTCTTTGTCGTTATAAGAAACTATAATTAATATAAATAGAAACAGCCTCGGCCTTGACCGTTGTTGACATCAAACGCGCACTGTGTTAGCTCTCGTACACTTACAGTGCCTCAACAACTAAGTAAATCAAAATTTAAAAAAAAAAAATTCATTCCTTAGCTGTAGCTAGTACTATTAGTTGTGAACTTCAGTGAAGCAAGGCTATACTATAACGCGTCATGTACCCATGCTTACAGCTAGGAGACTGAAGGCTTGAATGCCAACCTACTTTTCAGCTGGGTGGTATCGCTTTTACTCACTGTGACAAAGCGAGAGGGAGAGGCGCAAGGCGCGTTACGGCTTGTGTTGTTTTTTGTTCACTACATTTCCGCTAATTTTTTTTTCTTATTTTTATTACGCGGTCGTGCGGTCCTGAATAAAGATGACCAGTCCTAATCTGAGGACCGGCTAACTGATTAACCGGTTAACCGCTAACAACCCTAGTATTTAATGAATGGTTATCGGACAATATGTATCACTTGTTTATTTTTTATCAATAAATAACATAGAATTAAAATACTTTCATGTACCGTCTAGTTACTTCCCCTTATTTGTGTACAATAATTTGGGACCCGGATTCGGAGGATTGCCAAATAACATGACTAATAAGTACTTATAAGTTTAAGCCTAGGCCTAAGGTAAGTTATTAATTATTAATTATTAATACACAGTTTTTAGTCAATAAATTAGTTATTAACAGTGTAAGTGTAAGATTTGTAAAGGGCCGTCCATACGCACCTAGAGGAGGGAGGAGGGGGTCACACATTTGTGACGAAGGTGTGTGTATGAGTTTTAGAAATGTTACATCACAATAAGATGTGCAACTTTAAATAAAAGTTCCACTTAAATATTTGATTTCTTACAATTTATTTAAAGACGTTTTACATGGATTTACACATGTATTGATTCTAGAATTCAACTTCACATTAAATACAAACTTAAGTGACAATAAAGTTATTTGACGCATGCTCATTTTCGAAGTACGGCTTTAATGGGGGGGGGGGGG
>MUZC01000312.1:259714-272809 GCA_002072015.1 Radix auricularia | reverse complement strand
AGTCTGTAAGAAATGTGTCATCTCATAATGGACGAATCTCACGCCAGCAACCTTAACGGCTTTTATCTCTTCCCCCACCCCCTTACACACACATTCGCACACAAACACGTGGACCACATTTACACGGACTTTCATTCAGTGTGGACACTCGACCATTGTGTACCACGTACCGCTCCTTGGACTTTCATTCAGTGTGGACACTCGACCATTGTGTACCACGTACCGCTCCTTGGACTTTCATTCAGTGTGGACACTCGACCATTGTGTACCACGTACCGCTCCTTGGACTTTCATTCAGTGTGGACACTCGACCATTGTGTACCACGTACCGCTCCTTGGACTTTCATTCAGTGTGGACACTCGACCATTGTGTACCACGTACCGCTCCTTGGACTTTCATTCAGTGTGGACACTCGACCATTGTGTACCACGTACCGCTCCTTGGACTTTCATTCAGTGTGGACACTCGACCATTGTGTACCACGTACCGCTCCTTGGACTTTCATTCAGTGTGGACACTCGACCATTGTGTACCACGTACCGCTCCTTGGACTTTCATTCAGTGTGGACACTCGACCATTGTGTACCACGTACCGCTCCTTGGACTTTCATTCAGTGTGGACACTCGACCATTGTGTACCACGTACCGCTCCTTGTCGGTACACTTAATTTACCTTTGAAGCGGAGGGTCGTACAAAGGGGGTCGCTCTTAGTAAACACGATGTAGTACACGTAGTTAAGTACTGTTGGTAATTGTACTATATTCCTCAATTACTCAACATGATGTAGTCACATACCGGTCGCTGTTTGTAATTGTTGATTAAAAACATGATGTCACCTAGGTGTCAAGGTCCTTGTTACTAATGGCGTTCATTTTCTCGGGCCTCTTTAAAGAAAAAGTGGGTTGGGGGGTAGAGGTGCTTTTGTTTTGTTTAATTCGCATTAACTTAACAATCACACCAGCTGCGGTATACGCGACTAATGAAGGAAATGTAACTATTTCAAGTTTGAAGACACCCTAAAACTTACTTTTTCTTATTTGTAAAGTGAGGTTGCTGAATAAGAGGCCCTCGAGGCATTTCAATAATATTTTTTGCCACTCCTAATTAAGTTCATCCGGAGAAGTTCATCTTAAGCAAGATGTAGTATAAACGAAGGGCCCCCCCCCCAACTCACGCACCCCAATAGTTTTAAGAATAGATTCCTATTTGTATCTTTAAAAAACCCAACTTATTAGCCTGTTATTTTCCTAGTATTTCAGTTCGCCACAAACTCTGCCTGTGTCGTAATTTAGAAAAAGTGAGGAGTGGGGGGGGGGGGTTAAGTGAGCCTGGGGGCTTGTTAGGTCAGTCGCGTCGTGTTTGAAGTTGGTCGTCTTGTTCGTATGCGTCGTGTTTGAAGTTGGTCGTATCACACACACACACACACAATACTCACACACTGACACACACGCTGACACATACACTGACACACACACGCTGACACACACACGGCTCGTTTGACTAATGGTGACTCAATGAATAGATTGACTCACAGGTGAAAGGTTAAGACGAGATGTTACTTATAAGGAGGGATCCTGTTCGAGTCTATGATCACAATCTAGAGTCTAGTGATAGTGCAGACAAGACGTTTGGGGAATAAGGGTGCAAAATGAATCCCCGCCTCCTTGTTGGGGATGAAAATGTGGGGGGGGGGTACTTGTTCTCAGCTTCCTGAGTTTGTTGGATAGCCCCTGCTTGTATCGAAAGGTAAATGTGCATTTGGAGATATTCCTTTTTAAAAAATCAACATGTTTCTTATCTTGTGAACACTTTCAAAAGTCTTCATTTCGCGGTCACCGTCAGGTGACCTCCTAGAATCATTCTATGATCAGATTAGCTGAAACTCGCAAAGGGACTTACTAGCCAGTTGATTCAAATCAATACTGCCAATAAGTCTCCATTATGTCTCGGTTCCAAACAAGCACAACTCTGCATTAAGTCTCAATTAGCCATCTGTACCAAGATTCCTTGACATTAAGTCTCAATTAGCCATCTGTACCAAGATTCCTTGACATTAAGTCTCAATATGACATCTGTACCAAGATTCCTTGACATTAAGTCTCAAAATGCCATCTGTACCAAGATTCCTTGACATTAAGTCTCAAAATGCCATCTACCAAGATTCCTTGACATTAAGTCTCAAAATGCCACCATCTGTACCAAGATTCGTTGACATTAAGGCTCAATATGACATCTGTACCAAGATTCCTTGCAATTAAGGCCCAATATGCTCGCAGTACCAAGTCCCACGTCATGTTAAGATCTCTCCAATAGCGGTCGTTACCGGAGTTGTACAAAATCATCGAGTCCAAAGTCCGAAGCGTACCGCGTACGTGTCCAGCATACAAACAAAGGGCGTTGACGAAAAACATTTTCGATTGGTCGCGCTTAACGCTTTCATAATGCATCAGTTCCGGTGAGTTAACCGCCGCGGGAGAAAAGTGGGGACCTGGTCGAACAGACGAATTCCTGATTCTACAACGCGATTACGTCCATGAAGTTTCAATTCTCGATTCTTCACTGCGAATTAATTCACGAACGCCACATTTGAGAGTGGACACGCTGATTTTGTTGGTGTAATATCGTGGGTGCGGAGGAGGGGGTCGCCAGTCATATTTGTGTTATTCTTATCGAAATGATCTCTACATGAGCTGTGAGACACGAAAACAACAATGACCCCTTAGCCTTAAGGTGAATGTCTTATTGATTGACAGTCCCAAGTGTTGGTGAGGAGAAAACAAGTGGAGGGGGGCCATTTAAATGACATGGATGGGTCTTTGATCGCTTAGTTTTAAGGGTTGATCAAGAGAGAGAAATGAAATGAAAAGTTCATATCTGCTGGCATCAGTGGCTAATAGATTTGACATCAGTGGCTAATAGATTTGAGATCAGTGGCTAATAGATCTGACATCAGTGGCTAATAGATATGACATCAGTGGCTAATAGATATGACATCGGTGGCTAATAGATATGACATCAGTGGCTAATTGATCTGACATCAGTGGCTAATTGATCTGACATCAGTGTCTAATAGATTTGAGATCAGTGTCTAATAGATTTGAGATCAGTGGCTAATAGATCTGACATCAGTGGCTAATAGATTTGAGATCAGTGGCTAATAGATCTGAGATCAGTGGCTAATAGATTTGAGATCAGTGGCTAATAGATATGACATCAGTGGCTAATAGATATGACATCAGTGGCTAATAGATATGACATCAGTGGCTAATAGATCTGACATCAGAGGCTAATAGATCTGACATCAGTGGCTAATAGATCTGACATCAGTGGCTAATAGATCTGACATCAGTGGCTAATAGATTTGAGATCAGTGGCTAATAGATTTGAGATCAGTGGCTAATACATCTGACATCAGTGGCTAATAGATATGACATCAGTGGCTAATAGATCTGACATCAGTGGCTAATAGATCTGACATCAGTGGCTAATAGATTTGAGATCAGTGGCTAATAGATTGACATCAGTGGCTAATAGATTTGAGATCAGTGGCTAATAGATCTGACATCAGTGGCTAATAGATCTGACATCAGTGGCTAATATATCTGACATCAGTGGCTAATAGATCTGACATCAGTGGCTAATAGATTTGAGATCAGTGGCTAATAGATATGACATCAGTGGCTAATAGATTTGAGATCAGTGACTAATAGATCTGACATCAGTGACTAATAGATTTGACATCAGTGGCTAATAGATATGACATCAGTGGCTAATATATATGACATCGGTGGCTAATAGATATGACATCGGTGGCTAATAGATATGACATCAGTGGCTAATTGATCTGACATCAGTGTCTAATAGATTTGAGATCAGTGGCTAATAGATCTGACATCAGTGGCTAATAGATCTGACATCAGTGGCTAATAGATTTGACATCAGTGGCTAATAGATCTGGCATCAGTGACTAATATATATGACATCAGTGGCTAATAGATATGACATCAGTGGCTAATAGATTTGAGATCAGTGACTAATAGATCTGGCATCAGTGACTAATATATTTGACATCAGTGGCTAATAGATATGACATCAGTGGCTAATAGATTTGACATCAGTGGCTAATAGATTTGAGATCAGTGGCTAATAGATTTGAGATCAGTGACTAATAGATCTGACATCAGTGACTAATAGATTTGATATCAGTGGCTAATAGATTTGACATCAGTGGCTAATAGATTTGAGATCAGTGGCTAATAGATCTGACATCAGTGGCTAATAGATATGACATCAGTGGCTAATAGATTTGAGATCAGTGGCTAATAGATCTGACATCAGTGGCTAATAGATATGACATCGGTGGCTAAAGATAAGGGAAACAACAAGGAGTGAGAGAGCAAAGAAGAGAGAGAACGCGATGGAATTGAATGGACAAAGACGAATGAAATATTTTATTTCAATGTCTATATGACGTACAACATGATTCATTCACCGTCTAGCAATGTTTACATAACTTAACAAATACGTTTACAATCTAATTTTAAATCATTTATTACAAAACTAACTTTAACATCGTTAAATTATTGAATCTAAACATAATAACGTAAATACTGAAAAGTTGTTTCAAATGCATATCTGTAAACTAATTTAATTTTTTTTTTAAAAAAAAGAAAGAAAAAAAAAACCCATTACAAACAACACGACAAGCCGGCAATAAGGCACAGGAACCGTGACCCATGATAAGCCAGGAATTCTGGGAATGTTCAGGCCATTCAAACACCAGGTCCAGTGCTAATCCGAACTGGATGGTGGTCAGCCGTAGTTGTGGCGGTTTGTTTGACAAAGACCAGGTGTGTCTTTCTCGCGGTTACTGCCTTGTTGCCCTCCCCCAACCTGCCTTTTTACAGAATCCGCGCACCCCCACCCCATTCCACCCACCCTCACTAACCCAAGGCCACATCTCTTGGTCAGCTAGCTGGCAGACGATTGGAACAGTTCGTTTATATTCAAGAACGTAGCTAGAATTGACCACAGCACAAATGTGAGGTTTAGAAGCACACCCCTGGTCTGGTGGTCATAGGGCCCCTCTGCTTTTTTTGACAGCAATCAGTGATGAGACTGTGTTGTGGTAATGGGGTGGTGTTGTGGTAATGGGGTGGTGTTGTGGTAATGGGGTGGTGTTGTGGTAATTGGGAGGTGTTGTGGTAATTGGGTGGTGTTGTAATTGGGAGGTGTTGTGGTAATGGGGTGGTGTTGTGGTAATGGGGTGGTGTTGTGGTAATCGGGTGATTTTGTGGTAATGGGGTGGTGTTGTGGTAATTGGGTGGTGTTGTGGTAATGGGGTGGTGTTGTGGTAATGGGGCGGTGTTGTTGTAATGGGCTGTTGTTGTTGTAATGGGGTGGTGTCGTTGTAATGGGGTGGTGTTGTGGTAATGGGGTGGTGTTGTTGTAATGGGCTGTTGTTGTTGTAATGGGGTGGTGTCGTTGTAATGGGGCGGTGTTATGGTAATGGGGTGTCGTAATGGGGCGGTGTTATGGTAATGGTGTCGTTGTAATGGGGCGAAGTTATGGTAATAGGGTGTCGTTGTAATGGGGCGGTGTTATGGTAATGGGGCGGTATTATGGTAATGGGGTGGTGTTGTTGTAATGGGGCGGTGTTATGGTAAATTGGGCGGTGTTATGGTAATGGGGTGTCGTTGTAATGGGGCGGTGTTGTGTTAATGGGGCGGTGTTGTGGTAATGGGGTGGTGTCGTTGTAATGGGACGGTGTTGTGTTAATGGGGCAGTGTTGTGGTAATGGGGTGGTGTCGTTGTAATGGGATGGTGTTGTGGTAATGGGGTGGTGTCGTTGTAATGGGACGGTGTTGTGTTAATGGGGCGGTGTTGTGGTAATGGGGCGGTGTTGTTGTAATGGGGTGGTATTGTGGTAGTGGCGTGGTGTTAACATTTATTGATATCTTTCTGTTTGAAATTAAACTGATCCCCCGGCCCATCGTTAATTTCAAAAGTTTGATTTTTTTAATGTTTGCGTCTTCACAGGCAGGACGCTGAGGGGCAAAGCTTTCTACAACGTCCATGGCAGGGTGTACTGCGAGGAGGACTATCTGGTGAGTTGTCTGCCTTATATAGATATAGACTGACTAGTCTTTCTGTTGGTGACAATTGTCTGCCTTATATAGTCTGACTGACCATTCTGTTCGTGAGTTGTCTGCCTTATATATACAGACTCGCCTTTCTGTTGGTGAGATAGCAATGTCCCTTTCTGTGACATTATTCGGAAAACTTACCAGCAATGCTAAATACAACAGTTAAAAGTTAAATCACTGCAGCAAAATAGTAAATAAATACTCAGTGGTTCACAAGAACAGCCCTATGAAAGCTTCCACTAGAATTTCCGAATAAAAACTTTTACCTTTACCCCACAAATTTTGTACAACTGCTTCTAGTTCTTGAAATGCTTTCCTTCCTATTCCTACTTCATTACCAAATCCAGCTGCCTGTTTTAAAAAGTTTTCTGTCTCTGCGTTCACAGTACTCAGGCTTTCAACAAACGGCAGAGAAATGTGTGGTCTGTGGTCACCTCATCATGGAAATGGTGAGTATCAGAATTTAAGCCCTGAACTACGGTAAATAGTTTGTACTGGCACTCGCCTGTTATTGCCTGGGAGGTCTTGCCCGGGGATTTTTTTAATATAATTAGATTGATTGAAACTCATTTAGAGTTAAAAAATAAAATATTTACTTTCAAACTTTAGAAAACAATTTACGGTGTGGAATCAACCAAATACTCCTTTTAATTGTTCTGTAAATTTAGTATTTTAAGATTAAATATATTCTTCATGATTGCATCCTTTGCCCCAGGGTCGTAAGTCGTAGTTTGTTAAGTTAGTACGTTAGCCAATTGAACAGCCAACTAGTTCAAAGTTCCCATGATTCTGAGAACTGATTTTTTAAAAAAAAATCATTCTTTTAACTC
Source organism: Radix auricularia (assembly GCA_002072015.1). NCBI lineage: Eukaryota > Metazoa > Mollusca > Gastropoda > Lymnaeidae > Radix > Radix auricularia. The sequence goes on along the minus strand of MUZC01000312.1, from coordinate 265,831 downwards.
TTCAACTATCAGTACGTAGATCTAACATATAATACTACTCGTTACATTTATTTCATCATATTTCGAGTTTGAAAAATGGTTCTCTTTGTGCTGTTTTCATATTTTCAATTCCCTTTAGATTTTGCTGGAAATCATCACCGTTGTTACCATGGAGTATATGCCAATATTTACAATCAGTATGACTTACACAGTCCTCATTACAAATATTTTTTTCCCAGATTTTACAAGCCATGGGCAAGTCCTATCACCCTGGTTGTTTCAGATGCTGCATCTGTAATGAATGTCTGGATGGTGTCCCTTTCACCATAGACGTTGACAACAAAATTTATTGTGTTGCTGACTATCACAGGTATGGCAGAATTGTTTTCAATTTTTGTAGTGATGGAATATCTGTGAAAATTAGTTTAACATGTCAGAGAAGCTGCCATTTTTTACCTTAGTTTTTTCCCCCCTAATTATCCAGTTGCAACTTGGCAATATAAATGTTTAAACATAACAGCCAGAATAACAATAACTTCTTCTACCAGGCCTGATTCAAACTCAGCTTTATTAGTCAGAAGAACAGTCACACAGACATTCCAATATTCCAAAAAGGGACCAAATAGTTAAAATCTGGTCCCTTTCAACTAAATGAAATTAAAATTCATTCACCCTGCTCAAAAAAAATTCCCCCACTTTAACAAGCAGCAATGAAGGTCAAGGATAGCTGAAGGAAGAAGGTTAAAGAATTTTTTAAAAATTAACGGACCCACAAAAATAAATTTTAAAAATCATTATTGAGGCATGCTTAAAAATATTCCCCTAAAAAATGTGTTCACTTCTTTTAAATTATTGTCTTTTTTCTTTAAAAAGAAAGAAAGTGACATAGGAGGCAAAAGTTTTTGACAAGTCTTTAGCTACAATAAAAAATCTTTCAGATTATTAATTACTATACAAATAATTTGGGTACAATAAAGAAGATATCATGTAAGGCTTGATAAATTATATTTCTGACAATACAACAAAAAGCATTTATCTCAGTACAAAGTAACCTAATATAAATGAATGCATTTAACATATCTTATATGAAGAAATGTAAGAAAAGAATGCATGCACAAACCAACAAAAAAAGACAAGTCCAGAAGATCTTAATATATTAGAAATATTGTAATTGATTACATAATTATTAAATTAAATTGATAAACATCACTTTTAAGAATAAATCTTTAAGAATAAATTTTTAATTGATTTGTTAAAAATGTTCTTTATTTAACAATTAAATGCACACTTAAGAATAAAAGCAACTAATGCGGCTCTCCCCACCTATTTAAATAAAATAAATTTTCTTTTCTTTTTTACCTTATGGAATTGGCCTGCTTGAAATATAAACACAAGAAGACTTGATTCATTTTTGTTGTTTTTGGGTTTCAGAGTCTATGCCCCTAAATGTGCTGCCTGTGGCCAAGCCATAACTCCAGTAGATGTAAGTCTCCATAGATGTAGCCTTTATATTTTAATATATCGCTAAACATAAATAACTATAAAAAATTATCCCTTATATTCAAATACATGATATTTAAATTCCAATGTAAATGAAAGTACCTTTTTTATTGCAAAAAAAAAAAAAGAAAATAAACTTATTTTTTGTGTCTGCAATAGGGCACAGAAGAAACTGTGCGTGTGGTCTCGATGGACAAAGATTTTCACGTCGATTGCTATCATTGTGAGGTAAAATAAATTTTTTCAAATATTAAAAATCATATTCTCTTGTACTGAAACATTTCTATCCATTTGGACTATTATAGGAGATTTTTTGACAAATAAAATTTTCTTATATTATATTATTATAAATATCTTAAAAGATTGTTTTTTCAAAGTTATTTTATATTCTAATAACTAATAATTGTTGCTGTAAGTTTATTTTTAAAAATTATTTTGTTTAACTATACAGAAATTGTAAAAGAATACTATAGCAGTGTTTTTCTTTTTAAAATATTTGTTCAATTTGCTATTTTGTTAATTGTTGTGATATGGAATTTCATTACAATTTCCAATCAAATATTTGAAACCTTCACAGACAGTAGCAAGTCGATAATATCTTTTCAAAAGTGTAAGAAGTGCTAGTTACACATACCCCTTATACTTTTAGCATGTGTGAAAAATTATTCAAACTACCTCCTGAGATGCTAAACAACATGTTCTAATTTTTGTTTGTTGAAGTATTCCTGAGAGATTTGTTTTGCTTCATTGCTTGGTTCAATAGTAACAGTTTTTATAGGTTTGAGATAGGACATTGCTTGCACAGTTTGGTCCCCATTTATTTTTTTCATTAGATCCTACTAAAAACTCTTAGTCTTATGGTTAGCATTCATATCATATAGCTTTGAAACAAGTAGTTCTTATTTTAGCTCAGATATTTTCCACTACTGATCAGATTCAAATTTTGGCTCTAAGGTAATTTTATTTGTTTATAGTATTATAATTCTCATCTAGTTTTATTTATTACATTAATCTTTCCCAATTTTCTGTATGAAAATGATTATTTTGAAATGAGTTTAAAATATCAAAAATATTTTTTTGCAATCAAATTTTCAAAGGTATTACATGCCATAGCCAAGGAAAAATGATGTTCATACTATATTTATAAAGAACATCATTGAAGAGTTCATTTTATACAAGGTGTACAGATTTGTGCATAATTATATTTGATTCTAAAATGTGAAATAGGGGTTTCTGATCTGTCAAAGTCTGTCTCATCAGTTTACTAATCTGTATTTCCTACCTTTGTGTGACTTTGTGCTTGAATGAATTTATTTTTCTGTCATGGTGCACTTATTTTATGTTAATAATTTTTAAGTTGCTTATTACTTACTTTTTTGAGCATTGTGAAATTATTTTTGGGGCATTATTGATCATTATTCATCCTTAAATTGAACATTCAATTTACTTTAACTTGATCCTTTTATGTTGATCTCATTCCCTGCTCTTTTTCTCGATTGGCATTATATTTACAAATATCCTTTTACTAGTTTTACCATTAACCTTTTTGTTTTGAGACACATATTTGACATTGTTTTCGCTAGGAGATTAGCATAGAAAAATACCTCATGATGTTGAAATACGCCAACAATAATGTTCCTTTCCAAAATAGACTCCACTTAGTCTAAAATATCTCTCTATGTGTTAGCTCCTGGCCTAACTTCTGATTACCTTCGGTTAAAATTTTTTAAAAAAAGTATTATTGTTATTGCTAGGAACAATAATTATCTCTATATGCGATCATTTTCAATTGTGAAGTTTGAGAAAAGCATGAAAAAGGCTTTTAAAGAATAAAAATCAACAAAGGAACTTGTGTTGTCATTGTCGTAATAAAACTAAATGGTCAAACTTATACTAACACAAGATTATTTTTTCATCTAAATTTTTTTTATTGATAAACTGAAAATATTTAAGTTATTAATGGTTCCAAACCTGAGTAATTGCATTCAGAATCTGTTACTTTCCTTTATTTGGGTAAAATATTTAATGTTTCAATTTTAAGTTGTTATACCAAAAGGGATTAATACTTACTGAATTAACACTTTATGAATTCCATATAAATCATATAATGCTCTGATATTTTCATTTTCCAAAAACTGGGGGGAAAAAAATATATCAGTAAAAAAAAAAAAAAAATCTACAAAAAAAACAAGTGGCGCATTTAGATATGTAATTTTAAAGTTTAGTTTTCTGCTACAAAAAAATTCCAATTTGCTAACTCTTTATTTTGAATTTAATTGAAAACAAAATTCATTGAATTTAACAATTTTCAAATAATTAAGTGGCTTTTACGTGTTCTTTGCATTTTTTACTGCTGTAATTTTTATGGTTTGTATTTTAACGAATAACTAAACTGATGTGTCTTTTATCGACAGGACTGTGGTCTCCAACTAACAGATGAGGCTGACAAACGCTGCTATCCTCTTGATGGTCATCTTTTCTGTCACAGCTGTCACATAGCTCGGTTAAATGCTCAGTTCCCCAACGAAAGCTTTTATGTGGATCCCTTGACCTACAATATTCATAACAGAGGTGAGGTGCGTCGCAACAGTGATGGTAGCGGGGATACGTTGCCGCTGGCCCATCAGTACTCAGCCATGCCCATGCATGCTGGAATCAGCACCATGCCACCCCTTGTGGTAGGACAAACTGGCGGTAGCAGCAACTTGAATTATGGGTCTGGACAGAATGGAAGGGACACCTATGGGCATAATGGTGTCGGTGGATTAGCAGCTCAAAATGATACTGGATATTCTGTGAATGGAAATATTGGATATACTCGGGGCAGGGGGAGCATAGGAAGCAGTCATAGCAGTGGGGGCAGCCAGAGCAGTTTTCCTGGAAGCCCTGTCCACGCAAGTGCTCCAGCGAATCTCATACACAATCATCCACAACAGTTGTACCAGCACGATTTTCGTAGTCAAAGATCGGGGGAGGGGAATATGAGGGCTCCACCACCACCTCCACCATACAGTGGGAGCACATCTGGCAGTGTTAGTGGGAGTAGCAACCATAGCAGCCCCGCACATCACTCCAATGAAAACTATGCATACCTTCTACTGCACAGCAACCATACGAGCCCTGCTCACAGTGCATTTTCCAACAAGGATGGTGGCAGTGTTCAAAGAGACAGAAGTGCCCCTCCTGGCTATGGATCTATGAACGTATCTCATTACAGCGTTTTGACCAGCCAGCCTGGGGGGCAAGTTTATAGCAATGGAGGTGGGTTAAATTATGGGCCACCACTTTCCCCATCTTTAGGACCACTGCCACCTCTTCCCCAGCGTCCAGCTTCACATTTTGCATCATCTTCATCATCAGGGAGTCAGCTGCCTTCATTACCACACAAGTCTGTCAATGCCTACCATATTACAGATTTATAGTTCATAATTTTTCTTTTGTGCTTAGTATTAATAAAAAGGGCTGTTAGCTCATTTAACTTTCATTCCTAGAACTGAATAACTTGTAGGGTAAACAAATATGAAAACTTTAAGACTATATGTTCTCAAACCTCTTTTTCATTTAGTTTTCAGCATCTAAACATAGATAAAATTTACTCTTAAATTAAACTTTATTATTTATTTTATTTTAAAAATATTTATCACATAATTTGAATAATAGCATTATGTTAAAAAAACATATCAAAAGGGTCTATGTGCTATGTGTGAATATTTCATGCATTTTATAATAATGTTGTCTTGTGGGCTAAAAATTTGCAACACATTTTCTTTTGTGGTATTTTTACCTCTGTCTTTAAGTAGTGAGAGGTACATGATTGCATTTTCAACAACTAAAAATACATTAATCATGTTAATCATCTACAGAATGACGTTTGCCACTGAATGACAGTCAATGAGCTTGTAATTTTTTTTTGTTGCAATTGGATAATCCCTTTTTTAAGAGTGTGTATCTTTATGAATGGATTAAATGAGAGGATTTAATTTAAATAGCAGTATTTAGGAATCTCCTCTAACTGAGTTATGTCTTTAAAATAGGAAATTGTGTTAACTAAATTCCATAAGTCTTTAATATATATTTATATAAATTGTTTTAAAAAATTTGTTAGATAAGAGGTTTTTTTAACAAATTTTGCACTTCACACAAAAAAATATCCTGTACTTATTAATTTAAACTTCACAGAGTGAAATTTTTGTTTAGTCTTCTGTGTATTTGAGTGAAATATGCAATAACTAAACCTGTAGTAAAATTATGTGCTTATATCAAGTTAAAAATGTTTCAAGGGAACTGACTTATGGAGTGTTATATCAAAACTTATTTTTCCTGGGGAAATGGAAAGATAAAATTTTAAAAGTCTTAATGAAATATTTTGATGACATTTACTAAAATAAATCTTTTCCTTTGTCTAGTGCTTTGTTAATCAGCTTAGTTTAATTTCAGTATGAAAGAACACACAAAATTCAAACCAATGCTTTATCGTAAATAAATAAAATTTGATAGCTTTTTCTTTTGCAAAGGTCTCCTTTGTCAAATCTTAAAATTGTTAGTGTATTTTCTTTTTTTTTTTTTAAAGTAGTGACTAACAATTGTTTAAATTATTTTCTTAAAAAAATTATATTTTTTTGGGGGGGGGGGGGGGGG
>MUZC01000312.1:230762-244754 GCA_002072015.1 Radix auricularia | reverse complement strand
AAAATTATAAAAGTTTATATTAACTTTACCGTTAACCCAAAAGTATCGGATTCTAGCAAATTTTCTATGCCCACAATGATTGAGCATTACCCCCAAGAGTTCCCTTTTTACCCCAAATGAGATAATTTATTGGTGACATTATATTTACAACTGTTGGGTGACGTACGTGAAATCCTGAAGAAGAAAGAATTGAAAAAAAAAACCCAAAAAAACCTTAAACAAACAAACTTGTGAGCTTCGGAGTTAAAAGTTATGATAATGTTTGATATTTTTATAATGTCATAGTATTTCAGTCCTCAACTTGCAAGAATTACTGTATTTTGCGACGCACAAGATGACACCCTAATTTCCTGCACAAATGTGGGGTTCTTACAGAATGAGCCATTTTCCTCTTCCAGCGCATACCTAATAATTTTTAGAAAACATGAGATGTGATATCAATCTGATAATTTTAGATCAAATGCCTTTGATGTGCATATACTTAGCAAGGAAACTGTCATTAGAAGATCAAAATCAATTTAAGGAATTGTCTTGTATCTATATATTCTAGGTCTATAAACAATGCAATGATCCTTGTAATATCAATAGTCACATTTGCGAGCTTAATCGCGAAGGTTAATCACATCAATGGTTTTTGACATTACCGCTGCATTGTTCGTTAGCTGTCTTGCTATGCCTCGCAACTAAACACTTTTTAAAAAAAATTAATGTATAAAACAAGCCAAATTCATACTTAATCTTATAGGGCTTTAAGCTGTGTAGGGGCTCATTAGGCTATCAAATAAGTACAGAGAAAATCATGTCAAAACGGGAAAAAATGCAATGGTACCTGGTGAAATNAAAAAAGTGATTTGAAACATTCTTATTTTCAAATAGAATTTTTTTTAAAAAATTTTTTTTAGGGGGGGGGGGTAAAAGTTTTGTGACGTACTTTTTGAGGGGGGGGGGGTCGACGATTTTGTGACGACGCGTGACGTAGGGGGGGAGGGGGTAAAAAATCGGCCCAAATCGCGTGACGTCATTTATGGACGGCCCCAAACACACACAACACCTTATGATCTAACTGTAAACGCATTATTCTTACAGCTTACATACCATATTTGTTGTGTGAACAGTTCCCAAAATCGGAATAGCACAACGACTAGTTAACAATAAATTGCTGAGACAACTGATGTGTTACGGCTGCTAAAAACATGCTTTGACCTTCTGTGACGGAGTTAGAATGAGTTCAGATAAAATAGCCTGGTGTGGGACGAGTTACAAGCAAGTGCCAGGTTTGCAGCCTAGCTGGTCGTCCGTTAGTCTTAGTTGACTTCGAGTAACATATCGCTGGCACTTGCCTTATCTCGGAGCGAATAGTGTTGACCAGGAGCAGCGGCGTAATATCAATGGAAACAGATGAGGCTCCAAGTTCAACCACAGTTTCATCATTACAATTACAACTATTTGAAGAGGGGATGGGAAGTTACTTACTTGTAATGACATAAAAAGTATTTATAAATATTATCGACCAGAGTAAAGCCTCTCTCTCCACCCATTTCTGCGATCTCTGTGCAGGATTAAGACACCACCTACCCCCCTAGTAAGAGAGGGGGATTCACGACTTTTTGCTTTAATTCATCGAATGGTCTCGACAGTCGGTAATTGTATCGCCTTTCGATATCATGAAATAACGATTCCGCCCTTACGACATTGTTAATTAGTAATTACTAAGTAATTAGTAATTGTAATCGCTACAATCATACGAGGAAGGACTATATATAAGAGGGATATGGTGAAGGCAAAGGTTAATCGAATATATGTTTGGATCAATTCAAAATTCGTGGACGAATTAGGAAACTTAGTTAATGATATTTAAATTAAAAAGTCTTGCATATCAATATCTACCTTTTATTTTATTTTAATTTAGATAGAACCCCACCCACTTTACTTTATTACTAAATTATAGGTTGAATCTACAACAAGAAGATACATTAGCCGAGTTGCGGTAACTTATGAAGCTTACCATTTTGTTCCGTATTACCACCCCTTTCTTTTTTCTTATTGCCCTTGCTTTGGCGCCTGTTAATTTTTTTTCCTGTATGCACTGCTGACTGGTGACCGGTGTCGCTCTCAAGAAATAGCGTTTTTCGATAGACAATTCCAGAGGCGTCACTAGGGTTGGTGTCACCCGGGTCGGTAGCTCATGGTGCCCTCCTCATGACTTAAGGGGCCGTCCATAAATGACGTCACGTGACGCTGGCCGATTTTTATCCCCCTCGCCACCCCCCTCGTCAAACTTCATACAAAAACTTACACCCCCTTCCAATATGACGTCACAAAGTTTTGCGACCACCCCCAAAGCCACATTTTCTAATTAAAAATTAACATGTTGCAAATTATTTTTATCCTTTAAATATCTATTTAGTGTAAGTGTGCTCTCTAATATCTAACACACGTGAAGCCATTGAAAACGTCATTAAATAAATTTTAAACAATCGAATATTCAAGTGGAACTTATATTAGAATTTAGCGTTTTTTAATGTGACGTCACAATTAAAAAAAAACACATACCCCTGTTACACATCGTCAAAATGCGTGACCCAGCTCCCCCTCCCCCAAGGTACGTTATGACATTTATTGTGCCCAATTTTCCTGTTATTTCCACTAATAATACAATGTGATATCTAGTGGTCGAGGTGTGCACAGTAACTCACACCCTTTGATTAAAAAAAACAACAACTCCATATGTCTTTATTTAACAAGCGCTAAAAATATAATCTTCTCCACCTCAACCTCAGATATCATTGTTATAAATTTTATTTTTACTTCTTATAATAATATAATTATTGAATTTTTTGAAGATTACAAACAATTTTTTTTAAAAAAGCTTAAATGGTTCGTGTCTCATTTGCCAAATGGAATGCCCCTACCGGCACTTAGTGATAAGTTTCTTAAAATAGAGATGAATAAAGGCTATGCATTTTTAAACTAATAACACAAGTTGAAGAAAATTAATCTTCTAGATAAGAACGTTGTCTAAACTTTGTAATATCTTAATAAATGTTGAAGACCTCAAGGGAAGAAACGGCTATGTCACATTTACGTACTTTTGAGGTATTCAAGTTTTAAAGTTCAAAATTATACAGATTTATTATAAATTAACTAAATAGATTTTAATTTTTATTACGGTAATATACATAATATTTAAAAATCGTGAGCTTATATGAAGAAAAATAGAGTTAGAGGATTGAAAAGGCAAGAAACTATCTAGTTTTTTCCCTCCATTGCCAAATTATTAGTGGCATTTAAAATTATATAACTTGATCAAAGGCAAAGGGGGTCAATCTGGAAATTTATTTCAAGTGGTTTAAAGACGATAGCAACCCTTTGCGCTTCAGATACCTTTTCCACCTGACATGTACCGCTTAACAAATTGATTTTAATAAATAATATTATTTTCAAATGCTAACTCAATTTAAAATATGCAATTTATTTAAAAAATGTAATATTGTATTCTACATCACAAATAAAATTTATTATATCTAAAAATATAGAAAAGAATTATTCCTATTTTTTCCAATCCACAATAAAAACTTTTAAATTATGGACTAGAACTCTTGTTGTTGTAATATAAAAAATTACAACTTGCAAATTGTGAGGTCTCATGAAAATTAACTCTACAGAAAAATATAAATTATATTTGTAAGAGCTGGAAATTCATGTAAAATTTGGTAAGTTTTAAATTTTTGACTACTAAAAATATACATTTATATTAAGAGCCTAAGTCTACTCTCGACTCTAGTCTAAGTCTAAGTCTAAGTAAACTAAGTTAGTTGAGGCATGCAAAGTCAAGTGCAAAGTCTGCAAAGTAATGTAAAATTAATTAAAGACATTAAAAAAGTATTAAAGTTAAAGTAAGTAATTAAAGTAGTAAAGACTAGTAGAGAGTAAAGTGATAAACATGACATAAAGTAATAATTTAATAAAATAAAGTCAAATCAAATGAGTGTGAGAGTGTAGAGTAGTTTGTAGTTTGAGTAAACTTTACTGTAAAGTAAAGTAGGAATTGAAAATGTCTTGTCAGTAAATTTGAGTAAATGAAAATGAGTTTGAGTCTCAAATAATGAGTAATTTTTTTAAAAGTCATCAGTCATTAGTAAGTATCAGTAGGAAAGTAGTCAGCAAGAGGCAGCTAGGCAGCTAGGTCTGTTGTTATTTTTTCATTTTTCTATACCACCACTACTACACTACTACTACTAATTACTGGCCGCACTGTTCTATCGTATCATATTATATATATTATATAGTTAGTCTAGTTCAAATATTATCAGTAATATCAGTGTAATTAGGGCTAGGGCTTGGCCTAAACTCACCAAGCCCAAGCGTAAGTTAGGCTGCCTTAGTAATAGGCAATAGGGATGTGACTGAGCTGATGAAAATCCGCATCCATCAGATTCGGATTTGGCAAATATAAATCCGTCTGATTCGAATGCGGATGCGAATTTGGTCAACACTTGGCTATAAAAGGGAGTATACTAAGGTGTCAGTCCTGTGCCTCCCATAACAAGAAGGATTTTTAATCACAAAAATAAGTAATTAAAAAATAATGCATATTGCAGTTTAAAAAGATAAACAAAATGAATGAATTTAATTCCACCAAAGTACTTTTAATTCAAAGAAATCCCAAACGATACTCGATTTCTTAATTTCAACCGCCATTTTTACTTGTTTACAGCAGAATACAGGATGAAAACGAGACACCCTAAACTCGGAATGGGAATGTGGATTGGAATGGCGGAATGGAATTTTTAATGTTAGAATAAGTTGTACTGGTGTATTATGTACTGTACATGTTATTAACCATTACTATATAAAATATTTTCATGTAAACACAAACTAAAACGCTATTATATATCCATTCAGATCTATTCCGAGGTTTAGAAAACTGGATGAAAACAATTTCGTGAGAGGGGTGTATCTAAATTACGTTCATGATTAAATACGACGTCTAATCTATGGACAGCTGATTAAGGGTCTAGGAGTTAAGTTTTATCTGTTTTCTTTATTTCGGGTTTTCGAAAGTCTCTAGGTTTTTAAATTTTAGTTACGATTTCTACGACAGTGTTTCATCTGAAAACGGTAATTTTTCAAATTTGAATCCGACGGATTTTTAAAAAAAATCCGTCGGATTCGAATTTGCTATAAAAAAAAACGTCAAAGTTCGAATGTTGTCAGATTCGAATTCGAACTTCGTCACATCCCTACTTAGTAATGCCTAAACTAAGTTAGTTAACTAAGCCTAAAAGTAAAAGTCTAAACTTAGTAAGTTAGTACTTAGTCTAAGTAAGTATTGTAAATTGAGTATCGATAGGGCATGATAGGGTAAACACTTATTTCAGTGCATTTTAAATTTTTAGATTAAAAAAAAAAAAAAAAAATAACTTACTTTTACTTATTTAAAAACTTAAATCAGAAATAAAAGATTTTAATGCTTTACAATTTTTTTTGCATGCGTTTTGTTGAGGTTAAAGTGGTTTTTAACTAAATAAGGGTTTTTTAAAATCAGACTTCCAACAACAACAATGGCGCCATAAATCACAGAAGATGAGTGAAAAATACAAATTTTTATTTTGAAAAAATTGTAAAATAGTACTTTTATTTCAGCAAAAAAATATTTAAAAAAAAAAAATTTAAAATAGATTTCATAATAATAATTAATGACGTAAGATAAAAATTATTAATTAAAAAAAAAATGACTTGAAAAAGTTAAAATATAAAATTATAAAATGCACTAATATAAGGGATTACCTATTGATAGTATTGTGTAACTGAAACTGTAATAAAAGTATAGTAGTACTATTATAGACCAGTGGTCCCTAACCCCTGGGCTTTGCACCAGTACCAGTCCGTGGAACTAATTTCACTGGGCCGCCAAAGGAACTATAAATTAGTTGCATTTTATTTACAGTTTTGTATTTCTCTCGGGTTCTGGGTCTTTCCATACACAAGAGGCAAAAACGTGTAACTCGTTTTGGCGGCACCTTGTCAACCGAACAACAATGACACATATGAGCAGATAGGAAAAACCGTGTACATCAAATTTTGAAGTGTGCGCTTTTGATGGGTCAGCCATGTTGGCATGGTGATATACTTCTATTAACAAGTTGTTTTTTTTGTTTTTTCTGTTTTGTTTTAGTTTTTGTAAAATTTCATTGATACCTCATCAATGACATGATTTAAAAGTGTATGCTGGGGAAGCTAGTCTATATTAAAAAAACTAAAATAGACCTTTTGAGTCAACATATTCACAGATGGAGCTGCTGCCATGACCGTGTAATTGTCTGGTTTAATAGCTTTGGATTAACAGTAGCGATGATTGCGACCTATATAGGAGGGCAATTTGGTTCAAATCTCTGTGAAAGCAGGGGTTTTGTCTTGTAACCAAAGATGTCCTGAGTCCACCTGGCTACAAAAGGTTACCTGACACTAGTTAGGAAAGAAAAGACGGCTGGATAATGCATGGAAAAATATTTTGAGCTTTTGATGTCTTAGGCTCATTTTATTTGTGCATGCCCACTTATTTTGGTGCTCCTTATTTTAGAAATTATGATAAAAGTTTTTATTTTGCTTGTGAAATTATGTCAGTAAAAGTGGACAGCAGAGGTCGGTGGGATTTAGGGCCGCATTATTTTGCCTGGCACTAGTAGAAGGATGGCCAGCCTTGGCTAATTCATAAAATCCTCTTTCTATCTAGTCCAATAGCATAACAAACCACAGTTTACACCCCTGGCTAGAGTTTTAAATGATGATAAAGTGTTGGCTTTCCTGGTTTCTTCAGGCAACCCATTCCACGCCCGAATACCGGACGGAAAGAAAGAAAACTTGTATGTGTTTGCTCTTGCATATGGAATAAGAAAGGTGTTTTTATCTTTATGTCTATTTGAGGGTTGTATTAAGTTATCTTTGTGTTGTATTTCTAAATTAGAATTAATTGCCTTATGTACAATTACTAATTTACTCTTGGTTCTTCTATCCTCCAGTGTTTCAAGGTTTAATGATTTAACTAATGGTGTTACTCTAGTCAGTTTTGAATATTCTCCAGTAATAAATCTGGTAGCTCTTTTTTGGATTTGTTCTAACTTATCAATATTTTCTTTGGTGGATGGGTCCCATACAGAAGATGCATATTCTAGTATAGGTCTCACCAGGGTGAGGTAGCATTTTAGTTTTATATCTTTGTTACATTTGTAAAAGTTTCTTCTTATAAAGCCTAAGGTTTTGTTTGATTTTTTAATAACTTCATTGACATGGGGGTTCCAAGATAGTTTCTCATTTATTATGACTCCTAAGTATTTTGCATCTTTAGTTTGGGTTAGTTCTTTTTCCATGAATGAAGTATTTTGAATTTATTTGTTTCTTTTTCTTTGTTACTCTTAGCAGTTGACATTTTTCTGGGTGGAAGGACATACTCCAGTTAGTTTCCCATTTTATTAATTCATCTAAGTCTTTTTGTAAAATTTTGCTATCTTGTTCTGACTTGATTGTTCTATAGATTATACAATCATCAGCAAATAACCTAAATTTAGTTCCTGTTGAGATATTGTTGGGTAAGTCATTTATATAAATTAAAAATAGTAGGTCCCGACAGTTCCTTGTGGAACTCCTGCGTTAACCTTTATTGGTGTAGATTTAGATCCATTAATTATTACAGTTTGCTCCCTACCCAATAGGAAATCTTGGATCCAGTGATGTAAGGGACCTGAGATTCCAAAGTATTTAAGTTTTTTAAGTAAACTAAGGTGGTGAACTTTGTCAAATGCTTTTGAGAAGTCTAGTAATATTGTATCTATTTGATCATTATTATCTAAGCCTTTTGATAGATCATCTATTAGACCTATCAATTGTGTTTCACATGATCTGTTCTTCCTAAAGCCATGTTGGTGTGGGCATAGGGCATTATATTTGTCAAGGTGGTTAACTATTCTGCTATATATTATGTGGTCAATGGCATAAAATTCAAGGAAGTCTTAGAATAATGATGTATATTAAGTGTTTGAGTAAGCTGATTAGGTTGATGATACTCTCAGGATTTCATTTTAAATGGAAAAACCCCCCCCTTAAAATAGGAAATTTTATTAAAGAAAAAATAAAATTGAAATGCTAGTTATTGGCTAAGTTTCCAAAAAAGAAATTTATTTTAAGCCTTAGATACAATTTTTTGTAATTGTGGTAACCTATCACTATGAGCTAAAAACTATAAGACTGGTGTTGAAAATTTAATCTTAACAACTTAATCTCTATGGAGCAATGAAATGAAGTATTATTTTAACAAAGAGCAGTGGCTAAATTATCATATTAATTAAAAAAATTAAATTTTCAGATATGTTTCTTTTTTCCTTTGTTTTTTAAGCTGTAGTGAAGTAACAGGGCAGTGACAGTAAAATAGTTCTGCAAATTTCAAATTTAATGCTTGGTATGTAATTTTGGCTCTAATGGGAGCACAAAATAAAATTCCCAGAAGTTTGTACTAAATGGATTCTTCTAACGTGAGTTATTTGAATGCATTTTTTAATTCATTTCTTAATTAAATTTAGAATTACAGAATTTGCTGACATTATTTAAATTTAATTTAAATAATAATAATTAGATAAAAACGTGCATTTACAAAAAAATCATGTTAAGCCTGATCCCTACTGGAATTCAGGACGTTTTAGCGCATTTTCGTATTATGTATCAGTACTTATGTTAGATATCAGAATTATGTAGTTATCAGTAATTGTGTTTAGATTTTAGACATATTTTTATGAATTTTCTTGTGTAATGAATATACCTGACATTTTTTAAATTTAAAAGTCATTTCTTTACATTTAAAAAAAAATTATTTTCTCTTTAATCTAACTACAAGTCACCACAAATGATGACGTAAAACTCTCTAAACTTTTACACATATTCTAATGACGTCAACTAAAAAAAAACAACTAATTCTTTTGCACCCTTTCGCACCACTCTTCAATGCCTGACGGATTATGCATTCGACTTCCGGCAATGGCGGCCGTTCCCTGCGCTAGTGTTACCTCTCGATTCGAAATATTTTTTGGTAGTTTTAACGGGGTTTTTTAACGGATCGAGTAACTGAGTGTTGATGCACAAATGACAGGTCAGGACATACAAAAAACATATATACCTCATGGGTCTAGGACTTATGGATGCTGAGATCAAGGGTGATGACGGACGGACGGACAAAACGGGTGCAATAGCGCATTCGACTTCTCGAAAATGCGCTAAAAAACAAAACAACCCAAACATGGCAAATTGTAAGGTCACTCATATGTTTAGAATCATGAAAATATCACAAGGGCAATAACTGGAAAAATAGAAAGTCAGTGACTTCATTATTTGTTTGGAGAGCCTAAAGATTATTTTAGAAATCCTAGATTTTAAAAACAGCTATTTCCATCTTCCTCTAACAACAACGTTATTATATCCCAATAGCCTAAAAATGAGCATCCTCTACATTAATTTTTTCAAAAAAGTTGCATATGTTTGAATATACAAATTTAATAGATGAGTATCTTTCAAGATTTTGAATTTTCCATAAAGGCATGGGCTTTTCAATTTTTGTTGTTTGTTCACATACATATTTTTGAAATCTGTGTAATGAGTAAATGTATTTATTGAGACCATTTAACTTTAAACATTTTTTTGTGTGCATGAAGTTTGTCTGAAGCTGCTATAAAATACAATTATTACTTAATCCTGGCATGATAATTCTGCTCATTAAAAAAATAAGCATAACTAATACAAATTATACTCTTGGTTGTAACATATTGGTCGGTCTGATGGTCAAAGAAGCATCATTTAAAAATTAAAAGCTAGGATGATATACACATGTCAATAGAATAGATCCTTTCAACATAATCAATTCTTTTGTTCTACAGAACTTTTTACCATTGATTTATTAAATCTGCTGTGTTAAAGGGGGTGATAAAATATTAATATAGTTCAGGGGCATGAAAAAGTGCACTGATTGTGATATAAAAAAATAAGTTGTCGCTACTGTGATACTAAGAGAGTTTAGCTGTCATTCATTATCAGGGATTTGAAATTATGCGCTGTAAATGAAGGATCTAATGAAAGGGTTCTTCACACAAGCAGGCAAGACTTCTCTGTATACAATGTAACTATTTGAGGACACACCAATTGAAATTATAATAATTCTTTGTCAAGAAATGATAGTAGGAGAAATTAAACATTGCTCCTAAATAAAAACCAAACAACAAAACATAAAAGTTTTTGGCTTTTGTGGGCATTCACCAAGGCACTTGACAAATTGTTGAAGGTTTGTTTTATAAAAGTTTTCAAACATTTTTTTACATTGAAAGAGCCTCAATCATTGTTTTGATCTTGTTTTTTCCTTAATTTCACATGGTAATCATTGATGAAATTCTCACATTTATTTAGAAGCGATTTTTCTGTAGCCCGGATTCATTTTAACCATTGTCTTAAAATCTTTAAGTTTCTTGTATTTCTTGTATTCCAAACTTTTCTTTGCTGACAATTTAAGGAGAAAGTAAAAAAAAAAATTCTTTTGAAGATGTTTTAATTAAGGCAATTGTGTTAAATAATTATTTTTTTTACAATACCATGAGATCTTTTATTAATTTCTGGTATCAGAAATGGTCAACAAGGACTATTGTGGTGTGGGACTTTTTGAGGTGATAAGCAATGTTAAGGTGGTGATTGATGCGGTCTCTTATGTGATGGTAGAGGTGGGTGGTTTTGTGATGGTTGAGGTGGGTTGTTATGTGATGGTAGAGGTGAGTGGTTATGTGATGGTAGAGGTTGGTTGTTATGTGATGGTAGAGGTGAGTGGTTATGTGATGGTAGAGGTGAGAAGTTATGTGATGGTAGAGGTGACTGGTTATGTGATGGTAGAGGTGAGAAGTTATGTGATGGTAGAGGTAAGTGGTTATGTGATGGTATTGGTGGGTTGTTATGTGATGGTAGAGGTGGGTTGTTATGTGATGGTAGAGGTTTGTTTATGTGATGGTAGAGGTGAGAAGTTATGTGATGGTAGAGGTGAGTGGTTATGTGATGGTAGAGGTGAGTGGTTATGTGATGGTAGAGGTGAGTGGTTATGTGATGGTATTGGTGGGTTGTTATGTGATGGTAGAGGTGGGTTGTTATGTGATGGTAGAGGTGGGTGGTTATGTGATGGTAGTGGTGGGTTGTTGATGTGATGGTAGTGGTGAGTTGTTATGTGATGGCATAATTTTTAATTAAAAACAATGAGTCAAAGACAAAAATCAATAGCACCATCAGCTGGCACCTGGGTCAGGTGCAGCCAGTTCAGATCAATTAAGTTGATTGAAACCTGCCCTGACCCCTTTTAGCGAGGCCCTGGTCCTTTTCATGGCTCCCATTGTTTGGCGCTTTGGTGGGGGATGGGGTGGTCGTAGTGGCGGTAGTAGGCTCATTACATAAAGGAGAAATCTCTGTGCTTGAAGGAATTATTTTGTTATATTAAAGGCATTGCTAGTGTTTATATTTAAATCTGGTTTGTTATCTTTACATCCACATGTTCAACTGGGTATTTGCAAAGGGGTATATTCTCGTCCCGTCACAGTACTCACAGACACAGTGCACATGTCGTTTTCATTGCACGTAATACGTGGGTAAGAGCAGAAGTTAAAAAAAAGGTTTGCTCTGCTATCTTTATTAAAAATGGACATCACTTCGGCCTGGAAGGTCACCCATCCTATTTCGATGTATTAAAGAGATAATGAATTATTCGAATTGATTTATTATTTAACGCAAAGTCTTTGGTTTCGTCCGAGCGGCAGCATCACTGAATTTTTTTGTTATTTACCGATAATTTATTTGTAAAAAAAAACGGTTTAAAATTCTTCTCATAAATGTCACATGACTAGCCCCAAAAATTCAGACTAGGAGAGACGCGCACCAGAAGATAAAAGTTAATTAACCCGCACTGAAAGCTTCGTGTTTGATTAGCATTGAAATATTTACTCCCTGCTTTTTCTCGCGGGGGACAACCGTAAAAATGCTAATTACTACTAATTTTTTCCCTTCTAAATACCAGGGTTTGATATTTGTCCAATTAAATGGACCGGGCAGAATTTCATGCCCGTTATGTCATATCTTTGGCTTGTATTTTTTAATTTAAAAAAAAGCGGTAAAGTTTAAACGGTTGAGAAGAAAAATGAAACTAAAATCCCAGAGAAATGCCAAGTGAATTTGATAAAAAAAAAACCCCGTCACAAAGCCGTGAGGCCATGGAATATGAAATGATGACTCGGTGCCGGTCATCACCGGAGATATTTCCATTGGAAGCGATGACATTAAAATGATGTTGAATTGGCTTTTATGTTGGATGTTTGCCGACCGCCGGGCCGCTTGATTGGCATTGATTAATTTAAGGGCTCCCCTACCCCACTTTCCATCTCCCTCCCCCACCAACCCCACCCCTCCGGCCCTGTCATGGTGGGAGCCAGCACTGGGAAATGTTGAATTTTGTTGTTGTTAGGAAAGGGACGGCTTTCATAAGTCTCCCATGTGACATGTTTACAAAGTGCAATAACATTAAATGGGGTTTGGATTTGAAGTTTAAAAAAAAATGGATATTAGTTTTATTTTAACAATTTTTTTTTCTCTCCTTAGCTTTAATTTCAAGTTAAAACCTTACTTTAAAGAAAAGTATTTTTAAAAAAAGGGAATTAACCATGAAATCAATAAGTGGTATTAGCAGAAATGAAAGCTTTATTAGGGCTGTCATGATTACTTGTCAGAACATTAGAACTGACTTCTCTGTCAATTAACTCATATCCCAGAGATTCGTCGGTATCAAAACATGTGAATATGGGAGAATCTAATTTTAAAGAAAATATATATAAAAATAGCCAATTTCAAGTTAACATTTAAAAAAAATGATTGTTATGGTGGCTAAATAATCTGATGTAATTGATGGAATTTATTATCAAAATTTGATTTGAATAAGATTTTTTGATCCAAACTCTTGATAATTTAACACAACCATGATTGAAAGTTGTTATTTTACAAAATAAAAAATTAAAATATGTAAATTAAGAAAACAAAAACTCAAAAGCAAACATTTTGCTTAATATCTCATCTTTCATGGCCGGATCGTAATGTATGAAAATTGCAACTACTTTTCATAACTTGCCTCATCTGAAAATAAAATCCTGTTTCTCATATCCTTTGTACTGTCTCAAGTACTTGCTTTTTCCAGGGAGGATTTGACATGCACGTTATAAAGTCTAAATTAAGCTTGTTAACGGTTAACCGGTTATTCGGTTAGCCGGTCCTCAGTTCAGGATCGGTCCTCTTTATTGAGGACCGCAGGACCGTGTACCGGAAAAAAAACAAGAGAAAAAAAACACTAGCGGTAACGTAGTGAAAAAAAAACAACACAAACCGTAACGCGCCTCTCCCTCTCGCTTTGTCGCGGTGAGTAAAAGCGATACCACTATCCAGCTGACAAGTAGGTTGGCATTCAAACTAATCAAACCTTCAGCCTCCAAGCTGTAAGCGTGCGTAGTACATGACGCGTTATAGCCTTGCTTCACTGAAGTTCACAACTAATAGTACTAGTTACTAACAGTGCGTGTTTGATGTCAACAACGGTTAAGGCCGAGGCTGTTTCTATTTATATTTATTATAGTCTGTTTCTTATAAAGACAAAGAAAGCTATAAAAGCATATGACCCCGTGACCTATCGGCATTTTCTGATCACCGGTTTATAGTCTGTTTCAGGCATTCAAAAAACGTATTGGCGCACGCCGCTTAGTGAAGTACATGTACCTATATTACGAGAGGTATTTGAAAGACTTAGCAAAGATACCGGGCGATTAATCGGCCCACAAATTCGAGTTCGGTCTTTTAGTGACAGTTTTCCTGCCTATCAAAGGCATTTGTTTACCACATTAACAGTACGGCGAGTGTAGCTCAAACCCTATTTGAACAGAAAAAAAA
>MUZC01000312.1:217834-230467 GCA_002072015.1 Radix auricularia | reverse complement strand
GGGGGGGAAGCGGGCTTTGATGTCATCAGACGACGCGAGGCGACAACATTCTCTTGTTAGTTCTCAAAACATTAGGGATATAAGGACGAGCGGTTAACCGGTTAACCGATCTTTTTTTGAATGGTTAGCCGGTCCTCAAAAACGAGCGGTCTTAACAACCTTAGTCTAAATTAAATTAAAACTAAAAAACCTCTAGGTAGATTTTGACATGCACATGATAAAGTCTAAATTAAATTAAAACTAGAAAACCTCTGGTTGGCAAGTAGATTTTGAAGACGCATAGTCGGAGACTAGTTAACTGCTTGATTTAATTTATATCATTCATATTATCCTCAAGCTTATTCTTAAAAATTCATTGTGCCAGAAACGACTCGCCTCTTCGAGTAATGATAATCCAGCTGTCCTGTCTTCTTCTCAGTGTGGCCGGACTGCCAAACGTTAGACTTATCCTTGTGTCCACTATAACATTCCCCTCTTTCTGACTGTGTACTAGAAACGATTGATTTCTGTCTCAATGAATTTTTACTCCAATTTCGGTCCTACATTATTTTATATCCACCCCCCTCCTCCAAACATTATTTTGTAAAATATAAAAAACATTGTTGGACGATCGGTATGTTTCCTCATAATGGAAAGTACAATATAATAATAATTTATCCTCTATAAAATGTTTGCTTCAATTGATGTATCACTGTATCACTGTCTTCAATAAGCGTGTAAACTAAAAATTCCCAGAAGTTACCATTCTTTGGAATTCATTTAAAGGGCTTTTTAACTGAGGCGTATTGTTCGCTAGACGTGTAGGCTATAGTTATGTGAATGTGATTCTTACACGGTACCTCCATTAAATTTAGCGATTTGTTTGTAAAAACATAAGTTATGTTTCCTTAGGCTTAGCAAACATTGAAAGGACTACATTTATTAACAGCCAGACGAATTTCCTGGAAGCAGTCTAAATATTTGTTGTGGCCACAGCCACGGCACGAGACAAGGAGCAACCCCTAACGTTGTGCTCGTCTTTGTGTCCCGGGGCCTGGCGACTTTTGTACCACCGTCCACAAAGCCGGGCCACGGCAAGCAACTCTGGCCACTGGCAGGCTTGCTGTGCCGGTGTGAAAGAAAGCAACCAACCACGGGCCAGGACACGCTCAGCTGATCTTGACTGAACCATCACCACCACCTGTCTTCCCCTACCCCCTCTTGTTGTGTCTCGTTAAGGGAGACTAACCTTTGGGGGCAGTAGGAATTACTGGGGGCAGTAGGAATTACTGCCCTGTATAAAATTAATTTCGGAATCCGGCAATCCGGTGTGTAAGAAATCACGTAATTGAGGTAAATTCTTACGCTTTTAACGATAATAGTAGATTCCATGCTTTTGTGATAAATATTAATACATAAGTTAAAAAAAAAAATAAAAAAAATAATTATATATATATATATATTTTTTTTTTATTTTTTAAAATAAATATATAAAATAAATAAATGGAGAGCAAAATGATATTTAAAAGCAGATGATTGAAGGAATTTACGGAAATTATATTATATTTATTTTCCATTATTAATGATATCTAGTTATTAATAAGGATGGGGAAATTAACGATTAATCAATCGATTAATCGTTAAATTTAATCGATTAAAATAATTTGATCGATTAAAATCAATTAAAATTTAAGAAAATAATTCTATCTTTGCTTCCAGTTTATTGATAATTAATATTTTTGTTACCTACATACTCTTCCCTCGTAAACAATTTCCCCCCCCCCTTATTTCTTGCATAGCAGATCAAATTTGTAGTGTTACGTCACAAAATTTGGGAGCCATGGTATTTTTTCGGCTTCACAAATTTCGCGTAATAATGAATCGCGACTTAACTAGACCTCCATAAACGCTATAAAAGTATAATTAATCAACATTAATCAAAATCAATCTATTAACATTTTCCGAATTAATCGAAAATTCTTTATAAAAATCAGTACAAGCCTTAGTTGTTAAGCATATAAATGTGCAATAATATTAGTTATTAGTTAGAACCCATGCAAAATTTACATTGAGCTTTTTACTTAACTTAGAATAAGATTGACGTTTGCTGGAGTCCACGTGAAACAAAGAAATAGTTAATGGCATGGCTATTACATTATTATTATACATATATTATTTTTTTGGCATTTTTGGTGCCCGCAACTGTGTCATTTAAAAATGTACCAAAAAAGTGGGTGCCCCCCCCGGGCAACAGTTTGACAAAATGTAGCAATGGGGTGTCGAAAAAAAAAAGAAAAGAAATAATGGTACTGAATATATAGTAGGGGTGTGTCGGATCCGTTTTTTTCAACCGGATCCGGTTCCGGATTTTCTTATGCGAAATCCGCCGGATCCGGATTATTCCGGATTCCGGATTTTGGCTGTTTCTATTTATATTAATTATAGTCTGTGTCTCATAAAGACAAAGAAAGCTATAAAAGCATATGACCCCGTGACCTATCGGCATTTTCTGATCACCGGTTTATAGTCTGTTTCAGGCATTCAAAAAACTTATCGGCGCATGCCGCTTAGTGAAGTGCATGTACCTATATTACGATAGGTATTTGAAAGACGTAGCAAAGATACCGGGTGATTAATCGGCCCACAAATTTGAGTTCGGTCTTTTAGTGACACTTTTCCTGCTAGTAAAAGGCATTTGATTACCACATTAATAGTACGGCGAGTGTGGCTCAAACCTTATTTGAACAGAAAAAACGGGGAGGGGAAACGTGTGCGCCGCAAAATTCAATTATTCTGGCGAGTTGGCGATAGAAAAATAATGTTTTTTAAAAATAAATTCCATTTTATCATCATTGTTTACTCCGTAGCTTTATAATTTTATTATTAATTTTAAAGCGCGATTTGACTGAGCTGACCGGCATCACACACAAGAGAGGTAAACATGACGTCACAACGGACGGGGCGAGGCGTTGGTTTTTGAAACTAATGAAAAATGCCTCGCTAACTTTAACGAGCGATTGAACCGGTTCTCATATTTAGACGGTGAACTACGAGTCCTCATTAAAAAAAAATATTAAAAAAGACAATTAACCATCACTGTTAGCCTGTCCTAAAAAACGAGCGGTCTTAACAACCTTAGTATAAACTCCACTTCAATTTCAAGCATTCAATGTGGCGAAATATTTTGTAACAGCTGAGCGCCGCGGGCCGCGCCGAAGAGCGTTAGGTAACCAAGTGGTAACCGACCAGCCAATCAGAGATGGCGCAATGTCCCTAAAAGTATTCATAGATAGGCTAGGTCAGCACAGGCCTGCTGGCTTGACGCAATTTGATGGTCGTCTGCCGTGCTTGGTAAGGTGGCGGCCAGGCGCTTGGGCAGTATAGTTGCTTATTATTTCTGTTACAACGTCATTGGTGATTGCGGTTAAGATGACGTCACGAATAATAATTACTCATCCCCGCACTATCATGTATGGGATTGGGCCGATTGGCCACTATTAGCGGTGCTGACTCTAGCCTCTGGTATGTTCGGAATATTAAACATTAAACAAGCTCAACGCTCGAAACAATCGATTGATGTATCGTGATCGTATGGAATTCGGGAAAGAGAATTACTTTTATTTCAGATTATGATCCGGTGAGTCACAAAATTTGGCAAAATCCCAAATCCGGTATATTCCGGATTCTGGTTGTTCCGGATACATGTAAATCCGGCGGAACCGAATTTCACCGGGTAGTGTAAAATCCGGCGGAACCGGATTCCGGACCGGATTCCGGCACACCCCTACCCCCCTGTATTCCTGGGGTATTGCATCCTCCCCACTAGCGGTAATTTCCCCCTCCCAGTTGTAGCCCCATCCTTCCAGCGGTAGCGTCCCCTCTATTCCTTGGGTACTGAGTACATTGTGCGTGACTAATAATTGGAATGCATTTTTATGCATTTAAATAATTGTTTTACTTTTCATATCATTTTCTTTTATCTTATCGCATCTGTTACAGACGCTCCTTCTATACAGAAGATTATTGCGTCCTACGTTTATCTATAGTTTGTGTCTAGTCCTGCACTCTTATTAGAGTTTTAAATGATGATAAAGCGTTGGCTTTCCTGGTTCCCACGCCCGAATACCGGACGGAAATAAAGAAAACTTGTATGTGTTTGTTCTTGCATGCTGAATAAAAAAAGGTGTTTATACCCTTATGTCTATCTGAGGGTTGTACTAAGTTTTCTCTGTGTTGTTATTCTAAATTAGAATTAATTGCTTTATGTATAATTACTAATTTACACTTGGTTCTTCTTACCACTAGTGTTTAAAGGTTTAATGATTTAACTAATGGTGTTACTCTTGTCAGTTTTGAATATTCTCCAGTAATGAATCTGGCAGCTCTTTTTTTAATTTGTTCCAGTTTATCAATGTTTTCTTTGGTGGATGTGTCCCATACAGAAGATGCATATTCTAGTATAGGTCTCACCAGGGTGAGGTAGCATTTTAGTTTTATATCTTTATTACATTTGTAAAAGGTTCTTTTTATAAAACCTAAGGTTTTGTTTGATTTTTTAATAACTTCATTGTAGTTTTTCATTTATTATGACTCCTAAGTATTTTGCATCTTTAGTTTGGTTTAGTTCTTTTCCATTAGTGAAATATTTTGAATTTATTTGTTTCTTTTTCTTTATTACTCTTAGCAATTGACACTTTTTTGGGTGGAAAGACATACAATGTACTCAAGTTAGTTTCCCATTTTATTAATTCATCTAAGTCTTTTTTTAAATTTTGCTATCTTGTTCTGACTTAATTGTTCTATAGATTATACAATCATCAGCAAATAACCTAACTATTGTTCTTGTTGACATGTTGTTGGGTAAATCATTTATATAAATTAAAAATAGTAAGGGACCTAGCACATTTCCTTGTGGAACTCCTGAGTTAACCTTTATTGGTGTAGATTTAGATCCATTTATTATTACGGTTTGCTTCCTACCCAATAGGAAGTCTTGGAGCCAGTGATATAAGGGACCTGAGATTTCAAAGTATTTAAGTCTTTTAAGTAAACTAAGGTGCCATGTTGAACTTTGTCAAATGCCTTTGAGAAGTCGAGTAATTTGCGGAAAGGAACTCCCGCCCGCCCCACGTATAAAACCACAACACACGGGGTAATTAGGATAAACATAAGGAATTCATATCATTACTGTATATTTGCTAACCTCCACCTCATATATATATGTATAGATGTTAGGGCTGTAACGGATTAAAATGTTGGAAATCCGGCTGGATTATGCACCGGATTTATGAAGTGAAATCCTGTCGGATTTTTTATAATGTCCGGATTCCAGATTTGCCACAGCCTAAATGTAGCACACCCCTAAAAAAAAAATATTTTTCTATCAATATATACAATTCACCAGAAATTAGAACAAGCACAAGATGCGAGCAAATAAGCATGTCGAATGACCCTCTATAGGGTCGACCAACCAGTTTATGGTTGGCATGCGAGACGGGTGCAGGGTGAGGGACAGGTAACAACAAACGCAGTGCGCATTCTCTAGACCAACAATGCGTCAGTGGTTCCACCCCAACACGTTCTCTTGCGTTGTTTTCATTTCTTCGTGCTGCTGTTAGTGTCCGTTCTTCCCCTCCCCGCTTTTTTTTTCTTTGCACTATCTATGAACAATTCTGCGGCGTATGCTACGCCACGAGTCGAATCAAGCACATATTTGTGTGTGAGTGTGTGTGTGTGTGTGTGTGTGTGTGTGTGTGTGTGTGTGTGTGTGTGTGTGTGTGTCTGTGTCACATAGGGGCTCTAATGTTTCCATTAGTACATTTTTAAATCATGAGTAATTGCAAACGAGAATGAATTAATGAAAACTGCTATTTTGAAACTGAGGAAGTGATGGTTCATGCTAACAAAATAACTTGCTGTCAACTTTTGTTTTGGCTCTTAAGTTCATCTTAACGGTGGTATTGGCAGAAGCACTGTAATAAAAAAAAATATTGCTTTTATTTGGATCAAAATTAGAAAATAACTATTACAAAAATAACATCTCATGCGAAAAGTGTATTAGCATATTTTTAAATATTGCTTACATGTATTGTAAACAAATTACTCATTTATAGATGTATATATTACAATAAATACTTTCTTTGATGCATCATACAAAAACTAAGCAAATGAACACCAAACACAATCACAACAATTGAACATTACAAACAATAAGTCACTGTGCAGAAATCTGGCCAACACCATCTTACGCAACAAATGCGCAAGGGAAATAACCCCGGAAAATTTTTTTGACTATTTTTCTATTTGAGGACTTTGAATAAGTCATGAAATGTGATTATCTACAACTAGTAGGGGTGTGCCGGATCCGTTTTTTTCAACGGATCCGGTTCCGGATTTTCTTATGCGAAATCCGCCGGATCCGGATTATTCCGGATTCCGGATTTTGGCTGTTTCTATTTATATTAATTATAGTCTGTGTCTCATAAAGACAAAGAAAGCTATAAAAGCATATGACCCCGTGACCTATCGGCATTTTCTGATCACCGGTTTATAGTCTGTTTCAGGCATTCAAAAAACTTATCGGCGCATGCCGCTTAGTGAAGTAACCAAGTGGTAACCGACCAGCCAATCAGAGATGGCGCAATGTCCCTAAAAGTATTCATAGATAGGCTAGGTCAGCACAGGCCTGCTGGCTTGACGCAATTTGATGGTCATCTGCCGTGCTTGGTAAGGTGGCGGCCAGGCGCTTGGGCAGTATAGTTGCTTATTATTTCTGTTACAACGTCATTGGTGATTGCGGTTAAGATGACGTCACGAATAATAATTACTCATCCCCGCACTATCATGTATGGGATTGGGCCGATTGGCCACTATTAGCGGTGCTGACTCTAGCCTCTGGTATGTTCGGAATATTAAACATTAAACAAGCTCAACGCTCGAAACAATCGATTAATGTATCGTGATCGTATGGAATTCGGGAAAGAGAATTACTTTTATTTCAGATTATGATCCGGTGAGTCACAAAATCTGGCAATTTCCGAAATCCGGTATATTCCGGATTCTGGTTGTTCCGGATACATGTAAATCCGGCGGAACCGAATTTCACCGGGTAGTGCAAAATCCGGCGGAACCGGATTCCGGACCGGATTCCGGCACACCCCTAATATATAGTTTCTTTAATTTATTTCTATTGACCTTTGTAATAACTTGTTTGACCAATAATTCCGGAATACAATAAATGCAAAGAGAAAACCTCAGTTGATCTACAAATAAGATATGGCGTTACAGCGAAAGTAACAAAACGGAGTATCTGAATATATTCCACAAGGAGGGAAAAGACGTCAAAAAGTTAAAAGCTAACCACGTTGGAGTTGGAGGGGGTATGAATTGACTGCATGGGGCGCATTGTGGTGGTGCTAATATTACATTTAGGGGTGGGTTGAAAGGGGTGGATTTGACGGACCCCGTTAATATCTCCTTGTTATCGTTCGCACTTCGCATGCGAATCTTCAACGGGTCCCCAGTCGACTTGAGCAAAGTCCTGAATTGAGTTGTATTTTGATTTTAGTGAGTGTGTGTGTGCTTGGGGACGGGGTGGGGGTGGGTGTAAATTGCCCTATTCGTCAGCCTCACTCGCGCGCCCTTGTCTATTTGATCCAATGACACGCCGTAGTCAAGACGACCAGACTGGACACAATAAATGACCGGCAGTGTCTTTTACGCGTGCGTTTGTCACTTTGCTCGTACCTAATAGTGTTCTTCATTTCTAAAACCGGAAAACGTCATAGCTCATTTCGTAATGTTCTATTTTTAAGTTTACATTTTAGCGTAACAATGTTTTGAGGCATAAATACAGGCAAATCACTATGTTCTCAAAATTGTTAGCTTAGTAAAATAACGAAATTGTTTTTTTTATTTTGCAAGTCCAATAAGCTGTCTTAAAATAACGAAGAATTAAAAATTAGCCGATAAGATCAATCATTCTCATTATACCTACATTCACGTATTGACTCGTATCTTTCAATAATTTTTTATGAATTTTGTTCGTAAAAAGATAAATTTAGATATATTATTTCTATTAATAGATTTCCGCCATATTATGAACATCCCTATAAAGTGTAAACATGTCAATTTTTGATTGTTTCACAACTTACGTGTCAATGTTTGATTTTTTCATATCTTACATGTCAATGTTTGATTGTTTCACAATTTACATGTCAATGTTTGATTGTTTCACATCTTACATGCCAACATGCCTAATGTTCCCTCTCAGGTTCTTTGGTCCGTGGTCATTGAAGGCAAAAAGTGTGTGTAAAGTTGCATAGCATCCATTAAAAAAAAATAATATTTTTTTTTAAATTTGCTGCGCTGCTATTCTAAACTGCTGCGCTGCGTCGGTCCGATATCTGCGCGTCCAGAAAGCCGCGCAGCTGAAAAAGGGAACATTGGTCATGCCTAGTTGATTTCCTGAGTTAGGAGAGTTAGTAGTTGGTATCCAGGCTCAACGACTTTAGGTTTCTTTACCAAGGGATCGAACTCAAGCCCACGAGCTTGGTCACTCCGTGTATGCTGAAGTGAGTACCTAGAGGGCACGGCTCGTGGGTCAAGAGTAGTTAAGGGATGAGGCTGACACGTCTCACTGTGTTCTACATTTCTTATTTTAAGCACATCTGCCACTCGCCCATTTTAATGACTACATCTCTCACAGAGCACCGTGGTTCTCAATCAGTATCTTCCGTGGTTGCAAAATTCATAAAAAGAAAAGAAAACAAAATCTGCCACACAATTTTGTGTGTTCAAAATGAGCTTTAAAAAAAAAAGAGGGGATGGGTGACTGTGGGGGGGGGGCGCACATAATAGTAATAATACCATTCTCAAAGTATCAGTAATTAAGTGCATGTGTAAGGTGAAAATTTAATAACTGATTTTGATTCTCCCAACCATACTACTTATTACCATTAATACCATGGGCACAATTCCACTGCATTGTCAAAGTAACTGCTATAATCTCTATTTCTCTGAAATTAACCCCTTAAACTAAACATGGGTGGCCGGGCACATCAGTAGTCTCCCGTGTGACGCGTTTGAACGCAGCAGACGTTGGTTCAGGGAATGACACAATTAGCGGCGTCCGCACGGACCGATTATGACCGCCGTCACCTGATGTTTGTGCTTCACCGTTGGCCAACAACAACGTGCCTGCACACTCCTAACAGGAGCTGATGAAAATGAAAAATGTCTTTGTTGACCGAAACTTGATGCACAATCACTGGTTGTCTCCCATCAAGCCGTGTCCAGGACTGATAAGTTGGGTAAATGCCGAGCTACTAGTGCGTGCCACTAGATCTAGTGCGGGTGGTTAATTAAAGGGGTGGGGAAAGGGGGGTAGGGTTTGTTAGTGGCTTTTCATGTCAATAGATCAAGTCCGGGTGGTTAATATGTGTGTGGTGGGGGGGGGGGGTTAGGCCAGGGTCGGGGAAACTTTTTGTGTGAGAGAACCATAAACATTACATTTTTTGAAAAAGTAATTATGTAAGAGCCATACATTTGGTTTAAAACTAAAAATTCAAGTTAGTGTGTGCATTTTGTGTAATTTCAACACTAAAAGTACAGTGAATTCTTTTTAATAACATTGTTGTGCTGTTTAAAAAAAAATGCAATTCATGTGTAGATCAATGGAGTCGGAATAACCTGTTTTTCCCTTTCTAATCCAACATTTATCTGAGAGCCAGACGCAGCCACCAATAGATTCACATCTGGCTCGCGAGCCATGGTTTCTTGACCCCTGGTTTAGGCATTGCATGCCAATATACTTGCCGTTGGTTGTTTATGGCGGGTGGGTAGGGATGGATTGGGATTTTCGCTATCACTATTTTACGGCTATAAGAACGGATCAGCGCCGCAGTATTTGAAAGAATTAACATCGAAACATGTATCTCTAAAGGAGCTGCGATCTTTACGCAGTCTCTTTTGAAAGTTCCCGGAGTGGATGGGCACAGGAGGAAGTCCATTGGCGTGTGCCCATTTTAATCGGCGGCACCAAAATTATGGAACAGACTTAAGAATTTGAATTTCTTTTTTCGTATTAAAGAGTATCTGAACACCAGGCGCAACGAGCATGCTATAGTCTAACATGGATATAGTGTTAGTGCTATAGAGGAAAGCATTCATTCATTCATTAGCCAATCAACAAGAAGTTTCCATTTGATGCCTGCACATGTTAATGAAACATAACAATAACATGGATTGTAAGTATGGGATGGTGCAGGGCCGTGGCTTGGACCCCACAACCCATTCAGGTTTCGTAGCCCTGGAAATTTTAGGATCCCTAAAATGCACATTGTTAGTTCTTAAAAATGGCTTGTACTCAAGAAGAGTTAGGGGCCTCGCGCGGTACTGGGCGTGGGAGCGTTTATAACAGCTGTGTGAGGGTTCCACTAGCTGATCTGCGATTCATTGCACGATGTCCATTGTCACAAATTACCAAGGACAGGGGTTGTTGATATGACGTTGGAAAATTTAATAATGAAGTGGTTTGGTTGTTTTTATTGTTTTACGTTTATAAGGCTTTTCAAAGTTCGCTTCAATGCGACAACGTATCTAGGTGTGGAGATTATTTGTGTAACTTTGACGCAACAATATTATTGAGTGACGCTTTGTGAGAAAAAGCGACCCGTTAGTTTGGCACGGAAGTTGGTGGCCCCCGTGTGGGTAGACAGTGGAAGGAAAGCACGTCACAGTTGAGAAAGATAATAACAGATATGTATTGTAGTTTTTCCTATTAAATATTGTGATGATTCGCAACCGAGTAGCCTTTACATTGTATCGAGTCAAAAGCGGAAAAAACTGTTGTTTCCTGTGTCCCGGTGTTATTGCCTGGATTTAATAATTAAGTCAGCTTGACACAGACACACCAGCTTGACACAGACACACCACCATTGTGTTAATGACACGCGAGCTTGACACAGGCACACCAGCTTGACACAGACACACCACCATTGTGTTAATGACACGCGAGCTTGACACAGACACACCACCATTGTGTTAATGACACAACCAGCTTGACACGGACACACCACCAGTGTTTTAAAGACTCACGTTTTTTCTCGCCACCCATCGCCGTCTAACTATGAATCAAACAATGACGTCATTTCTCCTCAATAATTCTGCCGGGCTTGCACCTGTCTGTAAGTCCGTTGTACGGTTGTACGATTCCAATATTTATTCCCTACTCCAGGTTATTGTAATAGTCAGAGATGACGAGTGTAATCGGTTCATTTTAATTGTCTGGTAGCAGGCGGTAGTGAGCTCCCCCCGCCCATAAACCTTCTGGTAGATTCGTATACAACAGATTCAGATAGAGTTGGGATGGCACTTCCAGTGGAGCCAAGTGCCACATCAGGTACCATCTTAATTTTTGGGGATGGTGAAATGCAGTGACGGTAATCACCGGAAATCGGTCAAAGTTTGATAGAAACCTTCGAATGGTATTAAATACTTTCGTCAACCAAAATGAAACGGTACTTAGGCCAAGCTATCATGTTACGCACATATAGCACAGAGAAGATTGCAAAACTGGATTTTTTCCTATTCAGGAAGTTGTAAAACGTCGATATTTGTCTTAATCTCGACGTCGACTCTGTGCACGATTAAAATACCCCCCCCCCCTTTATACACAAGTAAAATACATACCACAACTCTTCTCTAATTTAATACTAAGTTAAAAGGACGACAACCACTTCAGTAACTGCCACTTTGTTACATCCCCTTGGGATTTCGTCCTAATAGAAGGGTGAGCGTTAAATGTAAATTCCCTCGTTCGGCAATCAACTGGTCAGCGGTGGCCTGGTGAAAGTGCATGGTGAAAAGAAAAAAAAGTTAATTCTGGTGTAAAAAATATTCGTGCCTGTGTTTAACGAATCCTATCAATATTTTATGGAAATAGCTTGTCAGCGGAGAATTATGCCTTTATTAACGCCGGGGCTATTTAAAAGTGGGGAGTGTTGTTTGGGTTGTCAGGGGTGGTGGGGTTGAAGAGGTAACACGGTGAGTATGTGAATGTGGTTGCTTGAAATCAGGAAATCAGTTGTTAGTTGTTTTTTTTCGAAATGTTGGTACCCATTGGTTATAGGAGCCGGGGGAGTGACGGTAATCATTGGATACGGTAGCTGGGGTGTGGAGTGATGGGAATAATTGGATACGGTAGCTGGGGAGTGGAGTGATGGGAATCATTGGTTTTTTCAGCTGGGGATTGGAGTGATGGGAATCATTGGTTTTGGGAGCTGGGGAGTGGAGTGATGGGAATTATTGGTTTTTTGAGTTGGGGAGTGGAGTGATGGGAATCATTGGTTTTGGGAGCTGGGTAGTGGAGTGATGGGAATCATTGGTTTTTTCAGCTGGGGATTGGAGTGATGGGAATCATTGGTTTTGGGAGCTGGGTAGTGGAGTGATGGGAATTATTGGTTTTGGGAGCTGGGGAGTTGAGTGATGGGAATCATTGGTTTTGGGAGCTGGGGAGTGGAGTGATGTGAATTATTGTTAGGTGGGGAGTGGAGTGATGGGAATAATTGATTTTGGGAGCCGGGGAGTAGAGTGGGATAATGGGGAGGGAAAAGGTAGAGTGTTTCTTTTTGGGAGCTCAGGCTCCCCCTCCCC
>MUZC01000312.1:190214-207231 GCA_002072015.1 Radix auricularia | reverse complement strand
TCTGTACCTAATACCTTCTCTACCCGTACCCTCTGTACCTAATACCTTCTCTACCCGTACCCTCTGTACCTAATACCTGCTCTACCCGTACCTTCTGTACCTAATACCTTCTCTACCCGTACCTTCTGTACCTAATACCTTCTGTACCTAATATCCTCTCTATCCGTGCCCTCTGTACCTAATACCTTCTCTACCCGTACCTTTTATACTAAATATTTTCTCTACCCAATAACTTCTCTACCCATATATTCTCTCCTCAACACCTTCTATACTCAATATCTCATCTACCCAAAACCTTATCTACTCAATAACTTCTCTACCCAAAACCTTCTATACCCAATATCTTCTCTACCAAATACCTCTCTTACCAACACCTTCTTTACCCAGCATCTCCCCTCTATCCAATGTTTTCTTTACCCATTTCGATTCAAAACAGCTGGAGGAGAAAGGGGGGGGGGGTGGAGGGTAGAAGAGGGTCCCCGTTTGACATTCTCATCTGCGAGTCTCCGTCATTATCAAGTTGGCATTGCACGATTAGGGAACGGGTCATTTTTCTTAAAGATTACCAAGCAGGATCGATTTCAGTGCTATTTGGGGAAAATTTTAGCGACTTTGTCTCTTGGGTAGTTAGGCCTAACTAGGCTAAAGATCGCTTTTGCGTTTTCCTACTGCCAATTTTAAAGAACACCATTCGCATGCAAAATTTAAGCGAAAACTTCTCTACGTATAATACTACCTCTGTCTTGTCTCTGATTTTATCGGCTGTTTAAAAAAAGGCATTGAGGATGTTTTAAAATTGCACCAATTTTTTTAACAATTATCTGATTATCTTATCTGATTATCTCGAATTCTCTTATCTGATTATTTCAATGCCTCGTATATCATTTACTAACTTTCTCTTATTTCATCTCAAGGTCTCTTATCTCATTACCTCAAGGTCTCTTATCTCATTACCTCAAGGCCTATTTGCTCATTACCTCAAGGTCTAGTATCTCATTACCTAAAGGTCTATTACCTCATTACCTCAAGGTCTATTATGTCATTACCTCAAGGTCTATTGTGTCATTACCTCAATGTCTATTATATCATTACCTAAAGGTCTATTATCTCATTACCTCAAGGTCTCTTATCTCATTACCTCAAGGTCTCTTATCTCATTACCTCAAGGCCTATTTGCTCATTACCTCAAGGTCTAGTATCGCATTACCTAAATGTCTATTACCTCATTACCTCAAGGTCTATTATGCCATTACCTCAAGGTCTATTGTGTCTATAGGTCTATTACCTCAAAGTCTATTATATCATTACCTAAAGGTCTATTATCTCATTACCTCAAGGTCTATCATGTCATTACCTCAAGGTCTATTATCTCATTACCTCAAGGTCTATTATCTCATTATCTCAAGGTCTATTATATCATTACCTCATAGTCTATTGTGTTATTACCTCAAGGTCTTTCATGTCATTACCTCAAAGTTATTATGCCATTACCTAAAGGTCTATTATCTCATTATCTCAAGGTCTATTATGTCATTACCTCAAGGTCTATTGTGTTATTACCTCAAGGTCTTTCATGTCATTACCTCAAAGTTATTATGCCATTACCTCAAGGTCTCTTATCTCATTACCCCAAGGCCTCTTATCTCATCACCTCAAGGTATTTTATCTTATTACCTCGATGTCTTTTATCTCATTACCTCAATTTCTCTTATCTCATTACCTCAATGTCTCTTATCTCATTATCTGAATGACTCTTATCTCACTGAACATTAATTCCTTCTCTATGTTAGTGACGACAAAAAATTACAAACCAACGTAGTTGATTTCCGTACACTAAAACAATGGACCAAGTTCTTAGCTCGCCAGAAAAGCGAGGAACGCGGGAGAGTGTGTGTGATGTGCGGGTTCGATTTGAAGAGGAGGGGCTGCCCGAAGTCTAATGACACTAAAAACCGTACACACGATGGACACAGATTTTCACTCGAATCGAACACAGCGGCACAATTTAATTAGAAGAGACCAATTCCCCACACACAGGCTTGTTTGATGGCCATTTTATGTACGGTCTCCGGGTGGGAATAAAGCACACATCACTGTGGTCTGGAAACGGGGCTGCGGGGGTGGGGGGAGAACGATGCGGTCGGGGGGAAGGTTGAAAGAATCGATTACCCAACAGCTGGAAAGTGAGGGAGGACGATTATGTCCGTGCTAAAAGTCCGAGGAGCCCTAAGTGACTAATCAGCGACTGATTGAAGTAGCTGTACTCTAGCTGGCTGTCTGGTGGCGCTTGTGTTGGCGTGGTACATCGTTGGGTCTGACAGGCTGGCTCTCTTTCATGTAACGATGAACGTTGTGGGAAGTCATAGGAAACAAAAAATAAATTAAATATAAAGACTGAATTTGATAGCTTCTTGGAGAGTTATGATATGAAACTATTTAGTTTTTAAAAATTATTAAAACATTTTTTTCCAACAAATTCAGACATTACGTTTTTTTATTTTGATTAAATTTCTTTGGTCACCTTGAAGTTTCAAATTAGTTAAGTTAAATTTGGCAAATAAATCATTCATAAGGGTCTTGACATTTTTTGTGTGGAGTTAATTGTGTCGCAAATCATTGTCTTTGCTTTCCAATACTGAATCAAAGAGAGTATTAAATCGATTTGAACATGCAATTTTAGATAACCAACGTACTTCTGTGTGAAAAATTAAAACGATTATAGTCTTCTTCGTTTTCCAAACAATGTTGAGCAAATAATCTCTCATTGAAGGCTGCCCTCATGATATAATCGAGTGATCTGTGCAGTCGCTTACTAAGATTCTTTGAGAATAAATGATTTCGATGAATGAGACAGTGTACAGGTGTTTTTCTGACTTACTTAGTGACTAGGGCTTCCGCATTTCTTAATCATCAAACTTGACATTCCAATCAAGTATTTTGATTGGTTATAGCTGTGGAAATAACTGTAGTTCTTCTTCCGTTTCTAAGCTACACAGCTAAACAACAATGTAATAGGGCCTACATTACTGATAGCACTGAAGATCGTTATTAATACAGTGGAAAAAGCATTCAGATACGTTTTTAAAATTTTGTAATTTTTAATTTCCATAATAATAGAAATGGACACCATTTTATTTTTAACGCAATTTCCACATGTGACCGATTTCGTTTATAATTTATGCTAGTGTATTACCCGTCAAAAATGGCGGAAGTTTTCAAAATAAATATGTTTCAGTTTTAACGGTCCTTGTGCCTGAAAACCGTATTGTAAATAATCGGAAAATGTAGAGACAAAGAGAGAAAAATTAAATTTCATTTCAAAGTTGAACAATTGTATGCGGAAATTCCAAAAGTGTTATTTTTGGTGCAGTAATTATTTGTTCAAAGCTTTCTAAAATCTAGCGTTGTGAACGGACATACATAGCAAATTATATATTTTGATTATATAGACGAATATATATGAATATATGTAATGAGAAAACGTCTGGGCTTAGGCTGCGCGCTATATAAGTTTGCATGAATAATAATGACATAATAATGATAATTGTAAATGCATAGTGAATTACACACGGCATAAAGGGATAATATAGCAAAACAGTTTGATGTTCGAAGTATTCACAAATATTGTTAACTTGCAGCATTGAATAGTGCGTACCAATTATTACTGCACCAATAATACAGCACAATGGGTTAAAAATAAAATATGTGACTATAATGTGATCCATATAAAGTACATCTGTGATTTGAAACCGTTTAAGCTTCATTGACGATTATGACTTGTCAGTTTATTCGCCAATTTGTCCATACATTATTTCTACAACATTATAAAAAACACGTAGAAAATAAAATGTAACTGTTTACACGTGTAAATAACAAATAACTATTTACTTTGCATGAAACGTAATAACCAAAATTTGTCACAGGAATGGAAGAAAATATGAAAGCATTAACAGTTAATCGTCTTTACAGTTAGATTTATACGATTTAAGAATTCACTAAACGCTTTCATTACTTTCAAGTCAGCACCTTTTACAGGTATATTATGACTTGTCAGTTTATGCGCCCATTGGTCCATACATTATTACCACCACATTATCAAAAACGTGTAAACAGAACAATGCAACTATTTATAAATGTAGAGCCCAAGGGAATAAATGGCTATGTCACATTTTTGTAGTTTTGAGATGTTAAAGTTTTAATTTTCAATATTATACAGATTTCATATAAATTAACTGAATACATTTTAATTGATGATTGGGTCGGATACATATATTTTAAAATCCTTTATATTATCTTGTGTCTGAGCCTGTGCGACCGACCGTGCGTGCGTGGTTGCTTGCCGAAAAAACTTTGAATCGATTTTTAACCCACTTTCTCCTAAGCTGAAGCTGGCGAGCTGAAATTTTGCAGGCAGACTCATGTCGATGATAAAAATCATGTTTCAAATTTTCAGATTGATTGAATGAACAGTAATTGAATTATTGAATGTTTAAATTATTTTATTTATCTCTATGTATCATGCTATTTAGCGCATTTTCGAGAAGTCGAATGCGCTATTGCACCCGTTTTGTCCGTCCGTCTGTCATCACCCTAGATCTCAGCATCCATAAGTCCTAGACCCATGATGTATATATGTTTTTTGTATGTCCTTACCTGCCATTTGTGCATCAACACTCAGTTACTCGATCCGTTAAAAAACCCCGTTAAAACTACCAAAAAACATTGCGAATCGAGAGGTAACACTGGCGCAGGCAACGGCCGCCATTGCCGGAAGTCTTAGTATTATCAAAAGTATTAGTTTTTTGTTGTTGACGTCATTAGAATATGTGTAAGTAAAAATTTAGAGAGTTTTACGTCATCATTTGTGGTGACTTCAATCAAGATCTTAGCGGCCCAGAAATTGAAAACTTTTTCGAAACAAGCTTCAACATTCAACTACTTTCACCAAGATTGGCAACTACGATCTATCAAACAACAATTGACGGAGTATTTGGGCGATTAGCTGATTACAATTTAGAATGTTTCATTTATGAGTCCTATTTCAGTGACCACAAACCACTTGTAGTTAGATTAAAGAGAAAATAAAAAATTTTAAAATGTCAAGAAATGACTTTTAAATAAAAAAAATTTCAGGTATATTCATTACACAAGAAAATTCATAAAAATATGTCTAAAATCTAAACACAATTACTGATAACTACATAATGCTGATATCTAACATAAGTACTGATACATAATACGAAAATGCGCTAACACGTCCTGAGTTCCAAAAGGGACCAGGCTTAACATGATTTTTTTTTTTTAAATACAGTGTTGCATTATGTTCAACAACCTTTCCTGTCGCGCATTGAGGTGCGCATTGTATTGTCAATACATTTTAAAAATAGAATATATTCACGATCGGTGCGCATTATATTAAAAATGTTTTACGAGACAAAACTAGAATTTCGTATTTTCGTATTGTTTTACCCTGCGTATTATAATGAACATCGTTATAGTTATGTCTCGTATATTAAGGATTTATTGTGAAAAACATTTTTTCTGACGGGTTTTTTAAATTTAAAATTAAACCTGATTCAGAACATTATATTTTTTATCCTCTGTCAGATACTGGGGATAACTAAAAAAAATTTCAAAAATGTCACATGGCTGTTTCTCATCTTGAGGTCTTCAAATGTGAATAACAAAGAACTATTTATTTTGAATGTGCATGAAACCTTTGAAGTAAAGTTTATCACAGGATACATTTTTAAAAATTAAAGTACCAATAGTTAATCGTATTTATAATTTAATATACACGTTTTAGGAATTCAAATAAAGTTTTCATTATTTTCAAGTAAGCTACTCTACCAGTTCTATAATAAAAGCAGTTTTATTCTTCAAATTTAATCTAAGACGCATTAACATATTACACTTAAACAGTGGCGTAGCTATGGGGGGGGGGAGGGGGGAATTCGAAATCCCCCGAGCACCCAATTGAGGCGGGCCCTAAATAATTTTTTTTTACATTAAATATTATGCTACCGCCATGGATGTGGGGCCCACAAAGAGGTTAAGTCCCCCGCGCCCCTCCAAATTCCTAGATGCGCCACTGTATCTAAATGAGTCAAACAAAAGCTATTGTGGGGGGGAGGGATTCAAATTTTTAAATGCTATTTTTTAAAACAGACAAATATGCACCCTCGTAGAGTATTAAAGAAAAAATAATCGCTAAAATGAAGCATAAGTTGACAAACTTCATTTGCAGTAATAATGACGTCACGTCATACAATTGTATAGCGAGACGCGTTTTTTGAAGTGACGTCACAGTTCTTAAACACCCCACCCCCTTGTCGTACATCTCACAAAAGTGTGACACCCCCCATGCGTGTCGGCATTTATTAGTATGATCTAAATAACTATTAGTATTAGTAAAATATACTTACATCTGTAATTTTTCATCACTTTTGTCATCTACCTTATAAATCTTATTGGCAATCTTATCAGCATTCTTGGAATCATTCTTATTTGATATATTACAGGCGCTGCTTTTATACAGAAGATTATTGAGAATTGAGACTTACATTTATCCATTGTTAGAGTCTAGTCTTGCATTTTTATTTGAGCTTTAAATGTTGGTTTTCCTCGTTTGATCAGGCAACCCATGCCCCTTCCGAATCCCGGACGGAAAGAACGAGAATTTTTATGTGTCATTTGCTTCATCGAGAATAGGAAAAGGGGTTTCATAACTATGTCTATCGGAGTGTTGTAATAGATTATCTGTAGTCTATACTCCATACCGCGTATACTTGAGAGAATATTTTCTCATCGCAGAAAGAAGGAAATGTTAAAGCTGTTAAAGGCTAATAAAATTTAATATTTTTGCTCACTCAAGTTGTTTTAACTTGCACCAGAATTTTTCAGAAGGCGCCACCTTTAAAATTCAGTAGCATGGTGTCGTAGAGCCATAGATATAACAGTGTAACATCATAGTAAAAAAAACCACCCTAGATCTAGGTTGAAAAACCTAGCGCTGGCAGCACTGCTCCTGAACCATACCAGATAGAGGGTCCGGGGCTTTGCAAATATGTTAAGGAGGTCCCAATAATGTGCACAGCCAAAAAATTCCCGTAAAGGTTTCTGGATTTCCTGGGGAAAGAAAGTAAAAAGAAAATAATAAAATAAATAAAAATAAGAAAAAAAGATTAGTATTTTGTCATTTTCTCGCCAACCATAACATCAATCGGGTTGAAACAAACGTTAAACGATAGCAAATAATATTTGTAACAATATAACAAAATCAGTTATGTAATAGCTTTATTTTTTAAAAATGTAAGTGATGCATTGCAAGTTAAGACATGCTGAGAGAAGCTTCCCTGTGGGTCCATATAGAATTATCAATGTGTTATAATTTTTAAAAAAAAATATATATATATATATAAAATAATCATAATTTCAAAGAATTAATAGCTTGAATAGCGAAGATTTGCGATTAAATTTTTCTGGAACGAAATCCTTATGTATACTATAAGTGAGTCAAAGTAGGACTTGTAGACTTGAAGTTCATTCGTTGTGCCAATACCTGGTGTGTTGGTAATGAAGTAAAGTTTGTTTATGGTTTCCGATAAAATGTGTTCCTTAGGTGGTTTTTTTATGAAGAAGCACGTGGCTTTGTTGCAAGGAAAATGACCTTGATTTTAATATCTGGATGATTAGAATAAGGAGATCTGGCAGGCCTGGGTTTGGATATATAATTGGCTTAGATTCGGAGATCTGCTGTTTCATTTAATTACTTTTTTCAAATATGCAGATCTGGAAGGCGTAGATATGAAGATCTGGATGTTTTGGATTAGGAGATCTGGATTGTCTAGATTGGGAGATCTAGATTGTTTGAATTATGTTTAGTAGATATGGATGGCCTAGATTGGGTGATCTAGATTGTTTGAATTATGTTTAGTAGATCTGGATGGCCTAGATTGGGTGATCTATATTGTTTGAATTATGTTTAGGAGATCTGGATGACCTAGATTTGAAGATGTAAATGGCCCGGATTAGGAGATCTGGATAGTCTGGATTAAGAGATCTAACTGATCTGATTTTTGAGATCACGTTGTTCCGAAAAATTGTGTTTGTACTGTGTGAAAGGAAAAGGTTTTTACAATCCCCACCGCCTTCGAAATTGCTTAAATTTAGGGCAACACTTTAGTTTATTTGTGCGCCTTTCTTCCGAGTGGTGGGCTTTCAATCATTTATTGTTGGCAGGTTTTGTGTGCGCGCGTCTTTTTATGGGGCATTCGTCACCATCATATTGTTTCCATGTTTTGTGTCAACTGGTGAGATGTCAGTATAAATGACGAATCTGTCAATAGGCCTGCTTTTATTTTTAGGTGTGCCCCTGACATTTTGTAGTGGAAGGAAACGCTTTTCTGGCCGCGGTAAATGCCCGGGTCCGGAGCAATATTTCCTTTAAACTTTAAACGCTCAAAGGTTTTCGTAAATTTTAAAATATTTATTTATTTTTAAGCTTTGCACTCGGGCCAACGAACTAAAAGGAATCATTGTGCGGGGACTCTTATGATCAAGGAACGTTCTTTTGAAGTTAAAACTTTCAGCATAGTATACACCTGACTTTTAGTTTCTTCGTTTTTGGACTCTTTGATTTGTTGTTAAATATTTTTTCTTTGTTTTGTTTGTTAAATGGACGTTAAACTTAATTGTTACTGTACGGTTTGTCAGGTGATGTTTGTTTTGAAAGATACATGACGTTGGTCTAGACTTAGATTCAGTAAACTGCTTCAGTAAATACCAACTCTTCCAGTTAATAAGTATATCGTTATGTTCCCGCGTATAATGTAATCTACCTTATAAATCTTATTGGCAATCTTATCAGCATTCTTGGAATCATTCTTATTTGATATTTTGGCTGTCCGTTGACTGACTGGTCAAAAAGGGGTCAACGTTAAAGATGTGTGTGCAAGAGTGAAGATGTGTCTTTATTGTAGATTGCTTGGATTTGTGGCAATAGTTCAGTGACACGCATTGGATTTTTTGAGAACAAATCATTGTTTCTTCGCAAGCCGTTGGAATTGGTCTCAGTTCGTATGATCCACACCATCCTCGTGAGTTGCACAGCCTATGCTACTACCTGTTTCTTACCCTGCCCCCATCCCACCCATGCTCCCACACTCCAAACACCAACCGCCGGACAGCTGCATGCTTACATGTTATGACAAGGAACAAATTTCACACGATTACATTAGTTATGTGACCAACCCGCTCGGGCAGCGCTGTTTGTCCCCCCCTCCGCGCGACCAAATGACTGCACGTGCTGGTGGGGGGCCTCGCGCGCGTCATTAATCATCAACTCGTTTAAGCGTCACGTCATTCCTTGTGGTGCGTCATGAAGGGGAAAGGCTCATACTAAAAAACGGTGCGTCGTCAATCTTGTCACAAAATGCCATTCAGATCTTGTCGTGTCACGGTACACGCCCATGAAAAAAACCCCTAAAACATTCAGGTGATTTCTCCTTTCATCTTTAACCTGTGCTGCCTCCCTTTAGATGCCCCCCCCCCCGTTCCTTCTTTAGGTATCATAATTCAAGATCAAGGTCTCCTTCCAGAAATTATTACAAGCATTTACAGGGTACTCCGCTGGGTCCACAATTTCAATTAATGCTGAACTTAAATGGTCTTGGGCAAAGGGGATATGCTCCAGAAAGTCAGCACTTAATAGTATAAAGCTTTAGGGGATTTAAAACACAAACAAGGGTGGTAATTACTCTGTGCAGTCTGCACGTCCGACAAATGACACACTTGGAAATGTTGAGTTATGGGGAGATAATTGTAGAGTTATTGGGAGATGATTGTACAGTTTTAGGGAGATGATTGTACAGTTATAGGGAGATGATTGTAAAGTTATAGGGAGATGATTGTAGAGTTATAGGGAGATGATTGTAGAGTTATAGGGTTCAGCTATTTATCAGCGGGAAATATAGGATAGATAAGACGGGCCAGGACAAACTCTTCAAATATTAGATGAAATCTTCTAAATGGTGTATGCTGAAAGGCTCTTCTGAGTTAAGACACCATGCTTCACTCACTTCCATCACGCTGGTGTAAAACAGTGATAAATGTATAACAATACGCTTGTGTATATTATCCGGGATCACTGTACCCCATTACGCTGATCACTTTTTATTGGGAAATGCTACCTTAGTTTGGTGAGATCTGTACTGGAGTATCCATCTTCTGTCCGGGACAAACCCAAGAGAAAAAAACATTGATAAACTAGTACAAATTTTTAAAAGAGTTGCCAGATTCGTTACTAGAGAATATTGAATGTTGACAAGAGTTAAAACTTAAAACCTGTAGTGTCACGAGGATAGAAGAACAAAGAGCAAAGTATTATTCATACACATGGCAATTATTACTAACTTGGAAATACAACACAAAGATAAACTAATACAATTATGAGATACACATACGGATTAAAACACTTTTCTATTCCGTATTCATGAACTAAAACAGTAAATTTTCCTTCTTCCCGTCTAGAATTCGGACGTGGAATGGGTTGTCTAATCAAACCAAGAAAAACGAATAATGTCAACATTTGAAATTCAATTAAAAATGCAAGAGTAGACATACACCATGGATACGCGTAGAACACAGTTATCTTCCTTACAGGAGCGCCTGTAATAAATAAGATGAGAATAGATTATCCTCAGTATCCTCTTTGAAAGTGTAATTGAATTCCTTTTTTGAGAAAGCCCGATGATTTCCTTTTTGATATCACTGCAATTTACTAGCTGTGAGTGTCCTTACTGATTTAGTTGAGTGTCATTACGGCAATTTTTTAATTGTGGCTTTATTATTTCTTTTTAGAGTGTCTTTTTCTTTCATATTTGAATATCCGTTAATTTCCGTTTTGAGAGTGTTTTAATTTCTTTGTTAAAGATTTCTTGAATGTGGAGACTAGTGGAGAATGTCCCATAATGCGCCACGGATTTCTTCTCACGACTTCCTGGCAATCATTTCCTTCCATACTTATCTCTCCATCTCTGTTACCACCCTTCCTTTGTCTTTGTGTTTCATCCATCTTTTGTCCAATTACACCCCCCCCTTTTTTTTTTACATGCGCAACCCTTTTTAAAATAAAACTATAAAATAAATTCAAGCCGTAATCGTTCTTTGAAGCGTGACATGTTCACATTTGTACCAATCAAACACTCTAATAAATTATGGAACCTTCTCCGCCCCACTCTCTCATCCTCAAGCAGGAGGAAACCATAAAAAATATTAATAGTTCTGGCGAGGTTGGGAAATTGGGGGCGGCGAGGAGGGGGGGAATCAGCTTCCTCACCCCGTCCCCGTACTTTGAACTGACTAGCGAGCCCTCCCAACACCCCCCACCCAACACCCCCCCCCTAATTGTTGTGATTCATTCCCAGGCCATTTCTGCATTTGATTTCTCTATTTCATCT
Source organism: Radix auricularia (assembly GCA_002072015.1). Taxonomy (NCBI): domain Eukaryota; kingdom Metazoa; phylum Mollusca; class Gastropoda; family Lymnaeidae; genus Radix; species Radix auricularia. The sequence continues at coordinate 195,772 of MUZC01000312.1, read as the reverse complement.
CACATTTTTAGCCCACTGTGTCACTTTTTTTATCAAAGGAGTGTGCTCTTCCTTTGCACTAGACTAACTTTTCATTCCACTTCCATTTGACAATTTTCAAATTGTTTATCATTTAAATATTATGCAGTACTCACTCGAGGTGTTCTAAAAAAAAGAGGTGTGGGGGGGGGGGTTCTTGAAGAATTAAAAGATGATAACTTATGCCTTGGATTACAAATTAAATTCTTGGAATTTTGCCATTTATTATTGCTCTCACCCCTCAAAGTTATTGCTGTCAATCCTCAAAGTTTTTGCTGTCAACCATAAAGTTATTGTCACCCCTCAAAGTAATTGTCGCCAGATCTCAAAGTTATTGCTCTCACCCCTCAAAGTTATTGCTCTCACCCCTCAAAGTTATTGCTGTCAATCCTCAAAGTTTTTGCTGTCAACCATAAAGTTATTGTCACCACTCAAAGTAATTGTCGCCAGACCTCAAAGTTATTGTTGCCAACCCTCAAAGTTGTTGCTGTCAGTCCTCAAAGTTATTGCTGTCATCCCTCAAAGTTATTGCTGTCAACCCTCAAAGTTATTGCTGTCAACCCTCAAAGTTATTGATGTCAACCATCAAAGTTATTGGCTTCAAACCTCAAAGTTATTGCTGTCAACCATCAAATTTATTGCTGTCAACCCTCAAATTTATTGCTGTCAACCATCAAAGTTATTGCTGTCAACCATCAAAGTTATTGCTGTCAACCATCAAAGTTATTGCTGTCAACCATCAAAGTTATTGATGTCAACCCTCAAAGTTATTGATGTCAACCATCAAAGTTATTGCTGTCATCCCTCAGAGATACGACCAGGTATCATTGGTCGTTGACGTAATCTGGGAAAAACTCCTGCCATTGTGGGGAGTCCGTCCATGCCGTCCGAGACAGGTGGTCACCATCGTGGGAGCCCGTACAGGTGAGAACAATGTTACACCACCTCACCCGACCAGAGCCAATCCACGGGCGACCAAGCGTGACCGGCTTCTCCGTGACGGGGCGGGCGGTTGAAGAAAGATGGAACTCAGGGAAGTGTAATGGGGGTGGGAGAAGGGGTGGTGTCACCGTGATTTAAATAATTATGTTGATCCGCCTGATGGCAACGCGGAATATTCAAACATGACCCAGGTAGGGGGTGAGCTATCAATAGTGTGATGTCATAAATAACTTGGCGTTTTAAAAAATAATCTTTAGAATTTAAATCATCTTTCACGGAGTTATTGAAAGACGAGACTGAATGAGATTACACTAGTATTCTTTTTCAGACACTGAAATGTAGGTGGGGGGGGGGGCGAAGCTAATAATAATTTTTAAGCACCAGTATAAGCGAAATGTCCATCGATGGTCTTGCATGTGAACGGAGTGCTTCAGACTTGACCAGAGTGCTTCAGACTTGATCAGAGTGCTTCAGACTTGATCACCGTGCTTCAGACTTGATCACAGTGCTTCAGACTTGATCAGAGTGCTTCAGACTTGATCAGAGTGCTTCAGACTTGATCACAGTGCTTCAGACTTGATCACAGTGCTTCAGACTTGATCACAGTGCTTCAGACTTGATCAGAGTGCTCAACGAATGTAAATGGAGTGCTCCATAGTCCATAAGTTTAAACGGAGTGCTTCATAGTCCATAAGTATAAACGGAGTGCTCCACAGTCCAGAGTATACATGGAGTGCTCCATAGTCCAGAGCATAAACGGAGTGCTCCATATTCCAGAGCATAAACGGAGTGCTCATAGTCCAGAGCATAAACGGAGTGCTCCATATTCCAGAGCATAAACGGAGTGCTCCATAGTCCAGAGCATAAACGGAGTGCTCCATAGTCCAGAGCATAAACGGAGTGCTCCACAGTCCAGAGCATAAACGGAGTGCTCCACAGGTGTACACGGAGTTCTCCATAGTCCAGAGCATAAACGGAGTGCACCATATTCCAGAGCATAAACGGAGTGCACCATATTCCAGAGCATAAACGGAGTGCTCCATAGTCCAGAGTATAAACGGAGTGCTCCATAGTCCAGAGTATAAACCGTGTGCTTAATCTGTATTAATGGAATACTCCTCTCTCATGGTATGTATCCCCCCCGAACCTCATGCATACTGTAATAGATACATAGAAAGGTACAAAAAAATTTTTGTGTGGGAAGGAGTGCATGGCTCATTATCAATAAACCACCGATCCTCCCCTCCTACCGACACTACCGTCTGCTACTGACACCATATACCAGGGAAAAAAACTACTGGATAAGACACCCAGTCTGATTTTTAGTGACCGACGACTTAAGAAGAATCTTGGGTAGGGTTGTCAATATTGTTGAATAAGCTGCCCGGGTACCCTTTCGAAACGTCGCATAATTTTACCCGTCATAACCGCTATACAATGCTACCTAGCCACCATCCGCGCTCTTCATTTCATAAAGTATACAGCCGGCCGACGTCTTACACACCTTACACTGTTAGTAACTATGGAATTTATTAATTTTAAACACTGACACCTTGTATGCATTATCAACATCAGTTTTTCTAGGCCAAAACGTGTTAACGAACACAAGAAACACAACCTCTTATAGATTGTATGATTCATTCATTCATTCAAAAAAAAAACATTTTGTGTTTGCGATTTCTGTTTCATTTCAGCGGAAAAAGATTTATAAAAAAAACCAAATACATTGTAGTTTTCCGGGAATTTTATTTCCAGGTGACAGATATTTCTGCTTAGATGTAGTCTAGATCTACTTCAGCACATAATTGAAAAAAAAATTCATTTGATAAATTGTTTCACGAGCCGCAATGTTAACACAAAAAAGCCGCATGCGATCCGAAGATTGGCCTCTGTTAATATAGACATTGAAGCCACATTTTCACGGGTACCCGGGTGGAATTTCACTACCGCGTAATCGTTGACAGGCCTAATCTTGGGTCAGTCCAGGACTTTGTGATTGTCTCACCACATATCTGGGTGACCTCAAAACAGTGGATCTTTGTTCTGGGTGTTGGTTGCATCAAGGTACGTCCAGACGCCCTGACCCAAGCTTAAGGGCCGTACATAATTGACGTCACGCACCTAGGGGGGAGGGAAGTCGACACATTTGTGACGAGAAGGACGGGGGAGTTTAAGAAATGTGACGTCACATCAAAACTCGCTACTTTAAATAAAAGTTCCTCTTAAATATTTGATTTCTTACTCTTTATTCTATAAATTAGTATAACCCTTTACACGGCTTCACGCGTGTTACGATATTAGAGTGCAACCTTACACTAAATACATACTTATATTACAAAAAAGTGATTTTAAATGTTTACTTTCAAATAAAAAATAAGGCTTTTATTGGGGGGGGGGGGGTGACGTCATATTGGAGAGGGGGTGTCTAAGTTTTTGTGACGAGCGGGAGGGGGTGAAAAATCAGCCGAAATCGCGTGATGTTACTTATGGACGGCCCATTAATACTTGTGACGTGTCGTGTAGAGTCGTGTGCTGTTGTACTTGGGAAGCGTTTACCTTCGGGTTTTATTTTCGTATCACTGTTTAGTCAAAATTTGTCAAATGCTGTATCATATTATCGATATGCTTGTTTGCCTGATTTATTTAGTATTGTTTGAATTCAACACTGTATTCGGTTTGAAAAGAAAGACAAAATTAGTATTGAAGGCGAGAGCATGCCGTTTTGTCGGTACAAAACTCACATCAAAATACTATAGCCGATTTATCGTCTTAGAGTTTCAAAACTTTTTTTGTGTCGCCAAAGATTAAGATAAGAAATGATTGGAGTTTTAAAAAAAATCGGGTTATAAGGGGGCGTTTTTCAAGGTAAGACGTCGCCATTTGTGGTGTTAATGACCTCATTTAATCATCTCACATAATTACTGCCCTTCCCGGCTTTGAGAACCTTGTTTCTCTCAGCACTTGTAACTTGTTTGGTGGATGGAAAAATCTGAGTTTCCTTAGCACTTTATATCTTGTTTGGTGGCTGGGACGATTCTTGCTTTCATAAGCACTTGTAACTTGTTTGGTGGGTGGTCGAATCCTGGCTTCCAAAGCACTCGTAAATTGTTTGGTAGATTGAAGAATCTTGGCCATCGACATGAACCCGCCATATTATTTTAGAGTACCAAATTCGATTTAGGTTTCAGCAGTTTCCTCTGTGAAAATTCATCGGGCGGAATTGCGCGCCAAAGCCGCCAATGAGACCGCAAGCTCAGGGAAAGGCGCGCGAGCTTGCGGTCTCAGTTGCTCACCCCGCACTCCCCACTTTTCCTCCCCACCCGAGGCAAGTCCGTAGATATGTTTGTACCGGCACTAAGCACGGCATTCACGTTTGGGGACAAACAAAACACGATTGGTCCGCATGTCATGCCATATATATATATATATATATATATTATAGACGATCGCTTGTTCAGAAGACGTTTATAGCCGCGATTTGACACGCGTGGTTTCCTAACAGAAACTGATTTTGATTGTTTCGTTCACTAAGGAAGTAAGCTGTTCCGTTTTTCTTTAATTTTAAAAGGAGTAGAAATACGTCATAAAATATTTTAATGAAAAACCTGTCGTGTGAAAGTTTAACGTAGATTTGCTGGAGGAAAGACAAAACTTTTCTAACAGGTTTCAGAAAAAAAGGAACATACACTTAAATAAATAATTAAGGACGCCAGTGCTTCGGAGGAAATGCTTGAGAATGGATTTGAGGCTTGTCTGTTACTGTGAGGAATATCCCATGTACCGGTACTTGTTTGAGGAATGCTATTGGTGAACACGTTCGTGATAGAAAAGACAGTGGACGTCTTTGTTTCGTTAAGCTGGTTGCCAGGTAATTGTAACATTTTTTAAACTGTTGCATTCTACACTTGACTGCCCATCACCATCGTGTAAGCTTTGTTGAATCCCACTGATCTTTTTATAACGCGGCTTCTCTTCCATAACTCATGCATTCTATAAAGCAAGTAACTACTTGTCATATGAAATCATGAAACATTTTTTTTTAAAATGAGATTCCCACAATGACATATTTTCTGTAAATTGGTACTGTTCTCGAAATCTGCATTTACAGAGATATTATAATATATTTTTTAATAAATTGTTTTAAATGTGATTGTATTCATTTTGCGTTCATTATCTTCATGTGATTTTATCTATCATGATTGACTTCTCACAAGCGTCTCGTATGTTTTTATTATAATCATTTGCATAAACAATAAACAAGTAACCAGATTGATTGGAGCCGGGGCTTGTGGTGAGCCAGGGTACATGTTTACTACCCACTCTAAAGCTTTAAGAACCTTTATTTTCATCAATAAAATGCCATCAATGTTAACCAAAAATCCCCCCCCCACCAGAGGTGTCAGTAGGGTTGGTGTCACACGGGGCGGTAGCTCATGGTATCACCCGGGGCGGTAGCTCATGGTGTCACCCCCTCGCGATTTAACCCATAGAACTCCGAGTTTTCCAGTGCCAAATAACGGGAATATATAGAATTTTACAGTCTGGTGTCACCCGTGGCGACCCACCCCCATCGCACCCCTTAGCGACGCCACTGCCAC
>MUZC01000312.1:139005-176290 GCA_002072015.1 Radix auricularia | reverse complement strand
CCCCCCCCAGGATCGGTATTATGGTATTAAAACCGGGCGGGGGTGGGATTGGTGTTAACATTCAGATTGGTCCCGAAAGTTTATTTACTCGGACCCGAAACACTGGTGTATGGCCCTAGGGGGGCATTGATGGTTTGTTGAAAGGGTCAACGGTGGTCAGATATGGAACGTGGTTTGAAAGGGGGGGGGGAGGATGAGTGTAGGCGTTCAGTGGTATCAATAATTCTTGTTGGGGGAACAATTCTTTTAGATTTGCCATGAAAGGAAATATATGCTTATCGGTTTGTGTTCTCCAAAAGGCACACAGCGTGTCGCTGCTTGCTGACGACTCCACCACCTCAAGAAGAGCAGCCCGCCTTGTGACGTCAGTTGACCGATGAGCACTTACCTCCCCCCCCCCCCCCGAACGAAAGGTTGCGCCGCCGTGTTAGTGCCTCTGTGCAAATCATGAAAACCGCTGTGCACACTCTGACCCCACTACGGGCCCAGTATTGGGCTGATGGGGGACATCGCCCTGGAAGTCAAAGGCAGCTATTTACTGCCTCGTCGGCAGCTTCTCGCGACCGTGTGCCCGGCCGCCCGTCGACGACAGCTGCACGGCGACCGGTGCGATCCTCCACCTCTGTTGGCACCTTTACGCCTCCCCTGAGATGTAGCGGCAACTTGTGCGTGACTAATATTTACAGCCCGCGCGTTATTGTTTGCCGGTTGACAAAAGCCGTGACGATGTTTAGATGCAAGTTACCTGCAGCGGTTCTGCAACATTTTGGTGTAGGGGTGCGCTACACAAAGAATCAGGGTACCTACCAATTGAAACTTTGTTTGGGGTTCACCCTGGAGCTGATAGATATTTCATACCCGTGAGCAAGGGTGTTTGAGACCCACCAAGACTTTGAACAAAGATCTCATCGACAATTCTCATGAGAGGCTTTCCTGCTAATTTCGCGGCACAGCACATTTTAAGACATGGTGATATACACTTGATGACCTAGCACAGTCAGCATTCACCACGGCGTGTAATGTTCAGAGTTATAACAGTTTAGTGTGTTGTGTTGCACAACACTTGAACTATCTGAACTAGAGACTAGAGGCAGGTGTTGTTGCAGGGTTTGCCACCTTGTCAACAGTGCCACCCGTGAAACATTATCTTTTATTTATACACCTACGTGTTTTGGGTGCATGGCATTGTGAGCGTCTCACCCGGCTTCTGCTTGTGACACAACAGCGCATTGTCGGGGTTGGAGGGCACTGGACTGAGAATCTGTGAAGAAACATTTGTACGAACGAACGACTTTGTCTAAATAACTGCCGTTCCTCCTTCAGAGAGATGTCGCTATGAAATCAGATGTATGTCGACACCTCTTTAAAAAATAAGCCGCATCCCCAATATGTGGTAACTTTCTTTAGAAAACATATACATACACTTATGCCCCCTGATTGTATTTTAACCACGTTTAAGCTTTCAGACGTAAATTACTTACCAAAGGTCACAGTGATGGCGAACCAAAATATTAATTTCTTAATCAAACCAGCAAAGCCAGAACCCCATTTTCGGGTTTCATCGGAGTTTTGGCACTTTGCTATCTAAATAAGTGGGATTTTATTGAAATTTGGGCACGGAGCCCCAAAAGTTTCGCCACCATTGCCATAGAATAACAAACCCTGATTCATCCCCTCGTACGGAATGCTGGCGTGTGCTCCTTTTTAATTTAATTAATTTTTTGTTTGTTTATAAAACTGAAAGTCTCTAAGCTAAGGAGCGGTGACACTTACTGGAGGAGTTTGGGCATCTATGTTTGACTAGAGGTAGCACTTCTAGGCTGTTGTGAAATTTATTTTGAGCTGAGTTGACATCTATTTTGATGCGAGGTGGTGGTTTTTAAAATATTTTTTTTAAATTATAATTTTTTAAAAGCTTATATACCTTGGAGTAGGAGTTGTATAATTTTTTTAATAGAAAAGTTGGAATCATTACAATATCTTTTGCGTCTAAGCGGCAAATGTATTAGGAGCAGGGAAACCACAAATGAGTCATGACGCTATGAACGCTTTTAGTAAAGTCTTTGGTAGCAGATTCCCTTAGAAAGAAATAGGCAATAGTTTTACATTTTTTGTAAAACAAAAGAAGACATGATTTCTCGATGCGACTCCACTACCGGGTATATTAAGACCTAGTGGATCATATTTAGGCCTGGTTGATGATGTTTAGGCCTGGTGGATGATGTTTAGACCTGGTGGATAATCTTTAGACCAGATGGATGATGTTTAGACCTGGTGGATGATGTTTAGGCCTGGTGGAATAATGACTGCTTTGTTTAAGCTGTGGGTGGGGTAGTTATAAAGGCAGCTTCTGGATTGATTACAGCTGAGAATGACTTCAGCCCTGACTATGGACACGATGAGTTTAAATAAAGCCGAATATGAAACAAGTCTCATAATGGTAACAGCTCTCAGTATGGATAAAGCTAAGTATAACATAGATCTGATTACGGAATTTTTGGTATGAAGGTTCAGTTTTCCAGAAATTGCCTCCCCGGTTATTAAAAAGACCCCCATCCCCCCACCCTTCCGCCGCCCGTTTACATATAGTTCTTTCCAGTTCCAGAAACAAGAAGCCCACGGTTAATTTACTGAATAGGGGGCGATGACTCCGAATCCCGTACTAACAAAACTCCCAGAGTTATCTTGATTTTAACTGATTCACTTCATCTCTCTATCTCCCAGTTGTTCGCCCATTCCCCTATTGTTTTCCCCCTCATCATTTCGATCCCCCCCACCCTTTTCCCCCTTGTAAATCCTAATGTTGTTTGGTCCCCTCTCTCCCCCTCCCCACCACCCTGTGCTCATTTTTCACTCTCCCGACAGTATAAAGAGAAATGGCCGCCCCCAAGGGAAATAATGACCTGAGCTGAATAATAACGGTCACGTGATCAAAGGTGTGAGGCGCACGTGCGGTGTCTTTGTCTGGGATACCTGGTCACAACTTCGACTCCTGTTGGATTCACTCTAGTTATTGAACACGTGGTCAGGTGAAATAGTCATCTATTTATTTGGTCGGATGATATAGTCAGCTATTTATTAAGTCGGATGTTATAGGCAACTATTTAATCGAATGATATTATCAGCTATTTATTTGATCAGATTAAATTAGTCAACTGTTTAATTGTTTCTTTGTAAACAGCTCTGTACACGTGGTCTAATTCAATGGTGTTTGTAATTTAAGGAAAATTCTTAGAAATTAGGAGGAAAAAATGACGTTATAGAGCCAGAGTTTTTAAAGTGACTTAAAAAAATTAATTTAAAAACTGAATTCAACAGATCGTTTTCTGCTACGACTTAACTCTCATGCAATCCGTTACGGCTTTGGGGGGGGGGGGGGAGAGAGGGAATGGGGTTGTGATCCGGACTCTGCTGTTACCCATCACTAAAACGAAGTAGCCTCCGCACTGGAAGAAAATCCTTGTCAAAAGGCTTTAAAAATTCTCCATTTTCCTGTTTTATTTATTCAGTGGCGTCACTAGAGTTGGTGTCACCCGGGGCGGTAGCTCATGGTGTCACCCCCTCACGACTTAAGCTATAGAACTCCTCCGAGTTTTTCAGTGCCAAATAACAGGAAAATACAGAATTTTACATTTTGGTGTCACCCCCCTTGATGGTGTCACCCGGGGCGGCCCGCCCCCACCGCAGCCCCCCCCTCGTGACGCCTCTTTATATATATATATATATGTTTTGTTGCTATATCTTCAACCATTTACCTCTTGGCGGCGACAGTTCTCCGCGAGGCATTGATTGTTGTGTTTATTATTCAGTGACCGTCGGTTGGCATAGAAATGTAATTTTAGCTGCTCGCCAACAACCGCGACTGTCGAAGAGGAGAGGAGTTCATTTCAGACAAAGGATGGGTTTAACATCTCCCCTGTCGGCTTGTACAATCAAAGCTCAGTTTAGCTTTTGTTTTTGTTGTAGTCAACAGTCGATGACAGTAAATGGGCCAGGATTAAGAGTGGCACTAATTTTAAGAGAGTTCTCTTTTTGCCAATGCTTGGTTCATTTAAATTCCTCAGATGAACATATCCCGTAAAGACATTTTTTGGAGGCTTTGTAATTGTTCCAGTGATTCTCACCCCCGACACATTTGTTGTCCAGCTATTGTTGAACATTGACCCTTGCAAACAGTTTTACAAAAAATCATAAAAGGGTTCTAACTTTCAATTATTTATTTTTAGTTGGCCAAACGAGGGGGTGCCGGAGGTGCCAACACATCAGGAGTTGGCTCCCCCTCTGGGTCTAACGTGGATCACCCTGAAAACAGCCCCCTGGGCGCCTCGGCCACCAATAAAGCCAAGACGTCAAAGAAAAAGAAGAAGAAGAAGGACCCGAATGAGCCACAGAAGTGAGTTGATGGTGAAATAAAAGCGTGACGTAAGCATGAGTTGATGGTGAAATGAAATTGTAATGTATGTATGAGTTGATATTGAGATGAAAAAAGCGTGTTGTATATTTGAGGTAATGGTGAAATGAAAGCGTGTTGTATGTATGAGTTGATGATGAAATGTAAGCATGAAGCATCTATGAATTGACAGTGACATGTAAGCATGACGTATCTATGAATTCATGGTGAAATGTAAGCGTGACGTATCTATGAATTCATCGTGAAATTTAAGCGTGACGTATCTATGAATTAATGGTGAAATGTAAGCGTGACGTATGTGTTAGGTGTTTGACTTAAGGTGGTCATTGATTTTATTATTAGCGAGGAAAAAAATGTTCTATGTTCTTGAAATCGTTCTTTAAATCGTGTACAAGTGTTGGTTTGTGGATGGAGAGTTAGTGCAGACTCATGCAATAACAGGTTGCTAGGTTGGGCACCCATGCTATTTATGTCTTTGTCATTTGTAATGATGCTACGATTCCTGACGAATGATTCTGTTTGAGGAGCGCGGCAGTGTGTGTCTGTGAATGAGGTGCTGGAGAAAGGGGTGGTGGTCCAGTGAATTGGGTGGTGGTCCAGTGAATGGGGTGGTGGTCCAGTGAATGGGGTGGTGGTGGTCCAGTGAATGTGGTGGTGGTCCAGTGAATGGGTGGTGGTCCAGTGAATGTGGTGGTGGTCCAGTGAATGGGTTGTGGTCCAGTGAACGGGATGGTGGTCCAGTGAACGGGATGGTGGTCCAGTGAATGGGGTGGTGGTGGTCCAGTGAATGTGGTGGTGGTCCAGTGAATGGGTGGTGGTCCAGTGAATGTGGTGGTGGTCCAGTGAATGGGTTGTGGTCCAGTGAACGGGATGGTGGTCCAGTGAATGTGGTGGTGGTCCAGTGAATGGGTGGTGGTCCAGTGAATGGGGTGGTGGTCCAGTGAATGGGTTGGTTGTCCAGTGAATGGGGTGGTGGTCCAGTGAATGGGTTGGTGGTCCAGTGAATGGGTTGGTGGTCCAGTGAATGTGGTGGTGGTCCAGTGAAAGGGGTGGTGGTCCAGTGAACTGGGTGGTGGTCCAGTGAACGGGGTGGTGGTCTAGTGAATGGGTCGGTGGTCCAGTGAATGGGGTGGTGGTCCAGTGAAAGGGGTGGTGGTCCAGTGAAAGAAGTTGTGGTCCAGTGAAAGAAGTTGTGGTCCAGTCAATGGGATGGTGGTTCAGTGAATGGGGTGGTGGTCCAGTGAATATGGTGGTGGTCCAGTGAAAGGGGTGGTGGTCCAGTGAAAAAAGTTGTGGTCCAGCGAAAGAAGTTGTGGTCCAGTGAATGGGGTGGTGGTCCAGTGAATGGGGTGGTGGTCCAGTGAATGGGGTTAGGGACCAGTGAATGGGGTTGTGGTCCAGTGAATGGGTTGGTGGTCCAGTGAATGGGTTGTTGTTCAGTGAATGGGATGGAGGTCCAGTGAATGGGGTGGTGGTCCTGTGAATGGGGTGGTGGTGGTCCAGTAAATGGGGTGGTGGTCCAGTGAAAGGGGTGGTGGTCCAGTGAAAGAAGTTGTGGTCCAGTGAATATGGTGGTGGTCCAGTGAACGGGGTGGTGGTCCAGTGAACGGGGTGGTGGTCCAGTGAATGGGTTGTGGTCCAGTAAATGGGGTGGTGGTCCAGTGAATATGGTGGTGGTCCAGTGAACGGGGTGGTGGTCCAGTGAATGGGTTGTGGTCCAGTGAATGGGATGGTGGTCCAGTGAATATGGTGTTGGTCCAGTGAAAGGGGTGGTGGTCCAGTGAAAGAAGTTGTGGTCAAGTGAAAGACGTTGTGGTCCAGTAAATGTGGTGGTGGTCCAGTAAATGGGGTGGTGTTCCAGTCAATGGGTGGTGGTCCTGTGATAGGGGTGGTGGTCCAGTGAGAGGGGTGGTGGTCCAGTGAAAGGGGTGGTGGTCCAGTGAAAGGGGTGGTGATCCAGTAAATGGGGTGGTGGTCCAGTGAAAGGGGTGGTGGTCCAGTGAAAGGGGTGGTGGTCCAGTCAATGGTGTGGTGGTCAAGTCAATGGTGTGGTGGTCCAGTGAACGGGTTGTGGTCCAGTCAATGGGGTGGTGGTCCAGTGAATGGGGTGGTGGTCCAGTGAACGGGTTGTGGTCCAGTGAAAGGGGTGGTGGTACAGTAAATGGGGTGGTGGTCCAGTGAAAGGGGTGGTGGTCCAGTGAAAGGGGTGGTGGTCCAGTGAATGGGGTGGTGGTCCAGTGAATGGGGTGGTGGTCCAGTGAAAGGGGTGGTGGTCCAGTGAATGGGGTGGTGGTCCAGTGAATGGGGTGGTGGTCCAGTGAATGGGGTGGTGGTCCAGTGAACGGGATGGTGGTCCAGTGAATGGGATGGTGGTCCAGTGAAAGGGATGGTGGTCCAGTGAAAGGGGTGGTGGTCCAGTCAATGGTGTGGTGGTCCAGTGAACGGGTTGTGGTCCAGTGAATGGGGTGGTGGTCCAGTGAAAGGGGTGGTGGTCCAGTGAACGGGGTGGTGGTCCAGTGAATGGGATGGTGGTCCAGTGAAAGGGATGGTGGTCCAGTGAATGGGGTGGTGGTCCAATGAATGGGGTGGTGGTCCAGTGAATGGGGTGGTGATCCAGTAAATGGGGTGGTGGTCCAGTGAATGGGGTGGTGGTCCAGTGAACGGGTTGCAGGCTGTATAATTGAAGTCCTTGCCCGGTGTATGGGGTGCAGTGTGTGAAAGAAGGGATGGGAATATGGTTTATTAAGAAAGTCTTACATTTTAGTGTGTTTTCTATTTCCCAGGCCGGTGTCCGCCTATGCTTTGTTTTTTCGTGACACACAGGCCACCATCAAGGGCCACAACCCCAACGCCAGCTTCGGTGAGGTATCAAAGATAGTGGCCTCAATGTGGGACCAGCTGGATCCTGAACAGAAGGATGTGAGTTAACATTTCTAAGAACTTAGTATCTCTAGAAAATCAGGGAATAAGATTTTAGTTTTAGGGAAGAAGGCTTTAGTTCAGGGAAGAAGGCTTTAGTTCAGGGAAGAAGGCTTTATTTATTTCAGGGAAGAAGGCTTTAGTTCAGGGAAGGAGGCTTTAGGTCAGGGAAGAAGGCTTTAGTTCAGGGAAGAAGGCTTTAGTTCAGGGAAGGAGGCTTTAGTTCAGGGAAGAAGGCTTTAGTTCAGGGCAGAAGGCTTTAGTTCAGGGAAGAAGGCTTTAGGTCAGGGAAGAAGGCTTTAGTTCATGGAAGAAGGCTTTAGTTCAGGGAAGAAGGCTTTAGTTCAGGGAAGAAGGCTTTAGTTCAGGGAAGAAGGCTTTAGTTCATGGAAGGAGGCTTTAGTTCATGGAAGGAGGCTTTAGTTCAGGGAAGAAGGCTTTAGTTCAGGGAAGAAGGCTTTAGGTCAGGGAAGAAGGCTTTAGGTCAGGGAAGGCTTTAGTTCAGGGAAGAAGGCTTTAGGTCAGGGAAGAAGGCTTTAGTTCAGGGAAGAAGGCTTTAGTTCAGGGAAGGAGGCTTTAGTTCAGGGAAGGAGGCTTTAGTTCAGGGAAGGAGGCTTTAGTTCAGGGAAGAAGGCTTTAGTTCAGGGAAGAAGGCTTTAGTTCAGGGAAGAAGGCTTTAAGATATTTTGATTTTTTAAAATCTCTGGTTGATCAAATAAAAGCCTGAATATTGACAAGACAAATGATTAGATTTTACAATAATGTTCAAACTTGACCTGTGTTGACACATGATCTTGTCATCAAATATTCAGAGGTGCAGCCGTTCCTGTAATGTTATATTTGAGCCCACTCACTTGGCTTTGCAATATTTATCTTCTATTCTAGGCTTAATATCAAAAGATAAGGAAATTTGAAAACAGTAATACTGTTTTTTTTGCTCGTTTTTTAAAAAAAAATCCTTTATATTAACTTGTAGTGTCTGGTTAAGCCCTTGATTGTTTGTTTGCTTGCCAAAAAACTTTGGATCGATTTTTAACGCACTTCCTTGTAAGCTAGCGAGGTGAAATTTTGCAGGCAGACTTGTGCAGATTATAAAAATGATGTACCAAAATTTCAGATCGATCGAATGTACTGTAATTAAATAATTGAATTTTTAGATTAGTTTATTTATCCCTTTGTATCATGTTTATTTTTGAGATAGAGTGTCATGGTGCTATTATATTAAACAACCTTTCCTTTTGCGCAATAAGGTGCCTATTATATTAACAATACTTTTTAAAAATGATCGGTGCGCATTAAAATTTGTATTTTCGGATTGTCTTATGCTGAGTATTATAATGACAATCCTTATAGTTATGTCTTGTATTTAAAGGATTTATAGTCAAAAACTTGTTTTTTTATGGGTTTTATTAAAATTTATTTTCATTCGAGCTGAGATGGATTAAAAAAAGAAAAGAAATAGGGCTATTACGAAGATATTGGTCAAATTATCTGAACTGTACAAGTTATTAACTTGTTCAAACAAATGGATTATGTTTTAAATTGCCATGATAAAATAAATGGTAATTTTTAAATCGCTTATGTTAACTTCACCGCCTTCTCTTCATCCATACGGCGAAAAACAAAAGTAAAAAATGACCCATATTGAGCTGACATTTTGCAAATAGACTCATGTCACCTAACAATGCATTGTATCAAAATTTCAGGTGGATTGAATGTACCCTAATAAAATTAATGCACTTTTAGTTTATCTATATGTAAATGTATGGTAGCCGTTTGTTGTTGTTGACATCCACGTGTTTGCTGGAGTTCAGTCCAACCATCGGTGACCACACTCCCACCCCTACCCGTCCCTGTTTTACAGCATTTGGGTGTTCAGTCTGTAATTGTAAGAACATCATCAAAACCTTTATTTCTGTCTCACATATAAGGGATTTATAGTCAAAAACTTTGTTTTTGCGGGTTGTTATTTTATCTTTGATATTTATAGAATCAATATTTGACTGACTGACATTACTCAGTGTAATGAAAATTTTGAGGATGCCCTCTTGAATTAGAATGACAGGCAGCTGATTTGTGGCTTGGTTTTCACAATTTTTCAAACTTGATCTTTACTGAAGGTATTCACAGATGTCTTTTTTTTGTTTTCTGACAAACAGATTTACAAGAAAAAAACAGAAACTGCCAAAAAGCAATACTTGAAACAGTTGGCAGCCTACAGAGCTAATCAGGTGTCACAGGTAAATAGTCACTAGTCTCGTGATAACTTTTATGTAGTTAAAGTAAACATTTTAATTTGGAAAAGATTCTTTGGGATAGTCATTTTTTAAATTGATTTAGTATTGAAATATTTTTATATGTAATGTACATGTTTTGAAAATTATTTACTGTTTTCCATTTAGTCTGGGACAGATGAATCTGAAAATTCTCCATCACCACCATCCATGATGGGTAATACTTCACCAAGTATGGTACCATCCTCTCTACACCAGGGGGGAGCAAGTCAGTCACAAGGTGAGTCTGGTGTTATGGTGTATAAACATATTGATTAGGACTGGTGTTTAAAGATGAGGACGGGTGTTTAAAGATTAGGACTGGTGTTTAAAGATTAGGACTGGTGTTTAAAGATTAGGACTGGTGTTTAAAGATTAGAACTGGTGTTTAAAGATTAGAACTGGTGTTTAAAGATTAGGACTGGTGTTGAAACATATTGATTAGGTCTGGTATTTAAAGATTAGGACTGCTGTTTAAAGATTAGAACTTGTGTTTAAAGATTAGGACTTCCTTTGATGCTGCTTACTTAATGAATGTGGATAACTATTGGAACACTTTTAAAATGTGCAAGTGATATGTTAAAAAGCGTAACATGATGTGAACCTTTTTAAAGCCATATACAAAAGAATTATATCTGCAAGTATAACTGATTAAATTACTGATTGTTGTAAATAAAATTTCTGTCATTTTTTAAGCAAAAATACGCTAGCATTTATATTCATGTGTCCATGTAGCAAACGAACATTTTGATTTAGTCTTTTTCGCTGATTACTTTCTCGGAAAACACTTTACTTGATTTAATTGTTCCTATTGTGTTTTGTATAGCATTCACATTATTTAAATCGTTCACAACAAGATTAAGTTTATCTGAACTGCAATGTACAAATGCTGCTTTTGGGTATTTTTTTTTAATTATTGCGTGGATTCTTTCTTCTTTACCTGCCATTTTAGAACAACCACAGTATCCTTAACTAACAAGCTTTGTTATATCTAATCCAAATTCTAATGAATTTATAATCATGGTGTTGGCTAAACCTTCATCTGTGCTGTAGACAATTGGAATATATCCCAGGAATTCTTCTGGGACCATCATTTTTCCATTTTGTTTTTTGACAAATCTAACAACTTACATCAACTCAATGCCCAAAATGTCATTTGTCTCGTCCGCGAGTATAGAAAATGCAACTGAATTATTTCCTTCATAAGCAATGTCTTCACACTAGAGAGACCCACAAATTTCGATAAATTATTGTGATTTGCATTGTTGTAGAGATATAATTGCACTACAAGAAACAATTGACAAATGATTACCAACGACTTCATCTCCAGATTGAACGAAACTCTAACAGGTCATAAAAAATTACCAGAATTTAATTATTTTACACCAAGTTCTAAATCATGCATGCTACAAAATAGGATTGTAGAAATGATGTGACCCAGTTTGTTGCAATTTTCTTGAACTTGTCTTCTAAATGATGAGTCCAAATGCCTATCTATAGAAACTGCTTTAGCTCTCATTAATGCAACAAAATTGATAGCCTTTGTGTCATGTGCTTTGCATGTGGTTACGAGGATCTACGTTAAAATCCTTATATTTTTTGCCTGGTTTGATGACAAATGCCAACTGAAAACTAAAAACGTTGTGTCAGCTCTTAACTCATACATTTTATCAGGGGTCCAACAATCACGAATCAGCTGCAATTTCAACTCATTTGAAAGGTCGTGTGTCCAGACATACCTCCAATATCCAATTTAGAAAATGAATAAGTGTCAGCGACAATCAAATTAGAAACAGTAGCCTCCAGCTGTGTCTGGCTGTTGACTTGTACTGATGTCCTCAAAGCCAATGATAAGTCAGATACTGCAGACGCCCCAAAATCTTCTTCCTAAAAATGGCATTTCGGAATCCAGCGATTGCACTACTTTTAGTGTTGTTTTTTTTAAAGCCTGTAAATAATTTTCTATCCATCTTTGGCAATCCTGCAGTTTCTACACGTATATTATTTCACAGCAAAATTTAATTTTCTTATGAGAACTTTCGTTTTTGATTTATTAAATACATTAATATATTATGTTATATTTTAGCTATTATAGCGCTATTTTGTGAGTCTTATTAAATTCTTAAACTTTTTGCGCACTTATGTTATGCCTAACTCAAATTTAATTGAAAATTAAACCTGTATGGCATTGTCAGTTAGGGGCCGTCCATAATTGACGCCACGTGATTTTGGCCGATTTTTAACCTCCCCCCTCCCCCTTGTCACACTTCGTTACAAAAACTTGGCGCCCCCCCCCCCACACACACACAATATGACGCCAAAAAGTTGTGACACCCCACCTTAAGGTGGCATTGTCTGTTTGAAAATGAGCATGTTTCAAAACACTTTATTGTTGTTTTAGTATATATTTAGTGTAAGTGGAACTTTGGCTTAGAGTAGCGTGTTTTGACGTGAGGTCATAATCATTACCCCCCCCCCTCGTCACACATCGTCACAAAGTTGGGGACCCCCCTCCCCATAGGCGCGTGACGTCATTTTTGGACGGTCCCTTAAATTAAAAAACGTCATTTTTTTGCCCCCTCCCCCCGGAAAAATTCTTAGCGACGCCCATGGCCGTACGTGATCATAGAATTTGAACTTTGAATCTCTCAGGATAAATAAATTGGTATTAAAAAAGGGAAATAAACTGTTGTATAAAGTTCTGACCGTGATCTCCCTTGTCAAGATAATGTAACTCTTGAAGAAAGCATTTTAATAACGGCGAAAATATTTTTGAAATTTAAGACAATGCAATCCAATATTTATGAAACTATTCATGGACGGAACTTTTTTTTCAACCTACTTATTAATTATAAAGAATAACCAGATACATTGATAAACATTATTGTATTGAAGTATAGCATTTCGTTTCTATTTTAATTTTGTTTAATACATGAAAAATAAACGTATAATTATAATATTAAATATTATTTAAATTTAAATTAATAATTATATTAAAATTTTATTAAAACTATATTATATCGTTTAGAATTATTGATGTATTAGTATTAGTTAAATTAGTATTCATTTTCATTTGCACTAACCGCTAACCAAAAACGAAGCAATTTTTTGTATTTCAATTTCAAAACCTGTTCTTTTTCACTAAAAATTAAAATGCCAAAATAAAGTTAGTCTAAGTTAGTCAGAAAAATCTAAATAATAATAAAGAAAAGTCATAGTCATAATTTATTAAATTTAATAATTACTAACTAATATTAATATTGATTATTTTATAGTCAAAACCACTGTCACTGTTTAAAAGTTTCCTAGTGAATTAGTTAACTCTTTTACCCCCCCCCCCTTCATATTTAATAAGAGTAAGAGACAAGACATGTCCTGTTTCTTGTCTTGTCCATTGAGACCATTGGCATTGGCAGCATTGGTGACATCACATTTACCTCTCTTTTGTATATCCACCAACTCCTCAAATTCAAATAATAGGTTAAAATGTTAATGTTATTAACATATTAGCATTATTTGAATTTAATGGGTATGACAAAAGAGAGGTAAATGCGATGATACCAACGGACAAGAGACAGGACTTGGCTAAATTTGTCACATTCTGTAGTGGGTTTTAAAATCTAAAGAAAAATACTATGCTACTACTATATTTATAATTAACCATTTCAAAAAAATGAATGGTCTTTACAACTTAAATCAGTAAGTAAGCAGTAAATATTTTAGTAAAAGTTAAAATTATAAAAAAATATCTGCTAATAAATAGAAGAAAAAAACTTTTGATGTGATTTTAGTACCATGTAGAGCAACATAGGTAAAAATTTGAAAATAAAAATAAGCTAGAAGTCTTCATTTGCAGACAAAAATAACAAAAATCATGCTACAAATAATCTATTAGAAGTTTAAGAATTGTTATAGAGAATTATTAATCTGGTGTAGGCATTATTTTTTGTTGTTGCTTAAAACACCTTAAGGTTTATGTCATATAATAAAAAAGCGCACAGCTAAAACTTCATTATGTAAAGTAAATCTTGAAGAAATGGTTATCATATAACATTAACAACGATCAACTCTCTCATTATTTCAAACAAGGTGTTGGCATGCCATCTGCTCACATTCCTGTTACAATGTCTGGCCAGATGATGGTCCAGCCCCAACACATGATGCAGATGTCACCCCAGATGGTGCAGCAGCAACAACAGCACATGAGCCACATGCAGCAGTATCACCAGCAGCAACATCAGATGGCCATGGGTCAGCAGGGGTCTCCACCACCACCATCTCAGCCTCAAAATTCACCACCCCAACCCCAGGCTTCGCCACCCTCCACACAGTATAACAACCAGACCCATGCTCTCAGCACCTACCAGTCTAATATGATGGAGCATAATGTTTACCCTTATCCTGATCCAGCAAGGGTGGGTTACTCAGCGGTAGTGTCATTCATATTTATATAATTGAACAGATGGTTGGATTATTTAAAGACTGTCTTCTGACTGTTCCTTGAGTGGAATCAATATAATAATTTTATGCAGATAGAAATGATTTTATTTTTCTCCACAGGAACTTGAAATGACATATCCTAGCTGTATTAGAAATGGATGTGGAAACCATGCCAGGGAGAACCCCTCCTGGGATTCGGAGTACTGCAGCAATGACTGTGTCATCTCTCATTGCAGGTAAACGTAATTCATGAGTGATGTAAACCTTTCCTGACCATGGACCCCATGCTAATCAAACCTTGACTGGGCACATTTTTCCATGTCCTTGCTCCCTTATATATTTTAAAGGAATTTTGTTACATTAATAAATATATATATTTTTTTAAAAAAAGCAATCTTATCTTTAGTATAGGCAATGTATTTAAATAAAATAAAGTGAAATGAAGCTAAATTTAGTGTTTCTAACTTGGTTAAAATAAAATTTATCCAATTATGAACACAAATAATAATTTTAAAAGTTTAAGCTTTTGAATTTTTCAGTCATATGCAGTTATGCACTACATACACACACTATTTACACAAACTTATTTTCCCTATCAGAAAGATCAGAAATATGCATTACACTGATGCCTATGTGGCTGCCAACCAAATTCAAAATCAATTTCTAATAACTTCAATGTCTGATAAATCTCCAGAATATTTCTATCTCAACCAGTTAAACAAATAATTGAAAGATAAGAAAATATGAAACCAAAGTCTTGAAAACTTTCTCAGAGTCTCCTTTGATCATCCAAGATTTAAAGAAACAAGTCTTGAAGAGCTTGAAAAGAAATTTTAAAAAGAAATATAAATGTTGCAAGGCCGCTTTAGCTGGTTTAGTTTGATATCTGCAGATTTCGGTTGCATTGCCTAGTAAAGAGTTAATTGATGGCTAATGACTCCTTTTGGCAGTGCTGGATTTCTTGATGGGTGCAGCCAACACTAAAAACTTTTGCTTACTTACAAAAAAAAACAACATTATATCTTTGTTTTAGAAAAATCCTCGCAACTAATCTTTATAATAAACACATCTGTTAGTGCAAATTTATTTAGCCTGAAACATTTTTCTCACTAATATTTTACGCTTTGTTTTCCTCTCCAGAGATGTCTTCACAATGTGGGTAGCCTCCCGAACAGGCAACAATACATTTCCTGTCAAATGATGATTGTCGGCAACATTGATGGTGTGATTGGTGCTCTACTTGAGTTTGGCTGCAGTGTTTATCCCGTGAGCAATGCAGTAGAAACCTGGTTGATTCTTGGTCTACCCCTCGGCTACCACTTCAAGTCTGTGAATGTTGCATTGTTTTAGTGCATTTCAACTATGAGATTCATACATAGCTCATGCAGGGAATTTTAGAGTAAACATTCAATGTCTGAATATAACAAGTAAAGGTACTATTCATGGTTCATATATAATGTGGACAAATTTTCCTTAATGTTGAAGTTTCTGGATATGAAAGAAGGCGCTTTGTGGTGCTGAAAAGTAATGCAGCACTAAATGTTGTCAATGTTTTATTTTTCTAAAAATATTTAAAGATATTCAAATAGCCAAATATTTTTTCCCAGCTTCATCCCCATTCTACTTCTAACTAGCTGTTTGGGGGTTTTGGCTTATTGGATATTTTAAATGATCAGAGACGTGAATCCATATTACAGCCAAAATTATCATGTGCTGATATTTTTGTGTCAAATGTTACTCTGTTCATCTCAATGTCTCACATGTAAGATTCTCATCAGTTGTTTTTTTAAAATCCTTTTCTGTTTTAATTATGAAAACTAATCCTGTAGATGACAGAGACAATGACCTACCTATGTTACACAAGTAGGCAGCAATCATTGTACACCTTCCACACAGTGACGTGTGTCCTCAAGACTGACTTATCTATACTCAGAGCTCAAAAACTCATTCTGGCCTTTGGTAGCTCTCTTCCATGTGCTCCATAGCTTCAACATATAATAAAGATGAAATGTGGGATCAGCTTGTTGTCTGTAACCCCCCCAAGATCTGGTTAGAGCTTGGAGTAACTCCTTTAAATTCCAACTACAGATAAAATGACCAGCACACAGAAACAATTAATGGTTAATCTTTACATGTTGCCAAAATCATTTGTTCAGGTCCATGAACTTGAAAATGAGACACTTGAAAAGCACTTATCATTTATATACATGTAATTGTGTGTGTGTGTAGAATAGATGTTCATGGGAATATGCATGCATGATAGTGATTATCACCCACTACAAGCTGGTAGCAGAAAAAACAAAAATACATTTTAAAAAGTCTATTTGTAAATACATCATTCAAGTAAAATATAATTGCTAACATAATAAAATGGCACCTACGTGAAACGTCTTAAGAAAAAAACAAGTTAGAATTTAATTGAATAATGACAATTTATGCTTCATTGTACTTTTACATGTGTCATTAAAATGAATTGTCTCATGTTTTAAGTATTGATCATTTTCTAGACTCTAAAAAACTGAAAATATGTTTTATACTGCTGTCACAAAGTACCAACAGTTGAAATGTGTTTGTGCTGTCACAAAGTACCAACAGTTGAAATATGTTTTGTGCTGATGTCACAAAGTACCAACAGTTGAAATGTGTTTTGTGCTGATGTCACAAAGTACCAGCAGTTGAAATGTGTTTTGTGCTGATGTCACAAAATACTGACAAAAAATACAATTTTCTGAGATGATATCACCAAATAATTTACTTTTTAAGATGTTGTTTACCTTGCTTTAAACATTTAAATATTCAGTGGAATCTTTTATTAATGATGTAATTCTAATGAATAAAAGCATTGGTTTTTTTGTAAAAAAAAATTGATCTTATTTGTTTTCACCTGGATTAGTGTTGATCTACTGTCTACACTAACTACAGTGGTCCCATAGACATGTCCAGTAAAATGTATAATTCATTGACACAGAGAAACTTATTGCCAAGTCATTGATAACAGGTAATAGTACATTGTAAATTAATGAATGGGTTGTTTATCCCATATGCAATCACACAGCATATCCAATTGATTAAAGGATAGAAGGAAGCTTTGATTACACAGATGTATTTGATCTTCACCCAAATTTACACTATACATCATGCTGTTGTCAAAGTTTTACATGTTTTAGTTATTTGTAATCATTAGAATTACAATCACTCCTCCAATTGAAATTTTTTTAATGAAAAAAATTTTGGTGATCAAAGCTTGTCTCTTCTTCTTGAAAATGATCACACATTTGTGTGTGCATTCAGCAAGAAGTTATTGGCCATTGTCGTGGTGTTGAATCGCTTATTTGTTTATATGTTACATTCCTAAATTTGCTGTTATGAAGTTTAACATTGTACCCATATTATTAGGAACTAAATGTTTCAATTGAATGTACTGTTAGGTAATCATGTCATAAAGTGTTTATCAATTGATTTCCCACATTTGTCTATGATAATTCATTGGCCATGTTGTGTCAAATTTTATCAAAATAAACTATTAAATCGACATGCTTTAAAAAATTAACAGATTATTTTGTTGTATTTTTAGTTATTTCGATCAATGAAGATAATAAAACCAAAGTTTTAGCCTTTGGTTATCTGATGAAATGTGCATTTCTGAAGGTCACAGATGATGGTTTCATTCCATTTTAATCTAGCATGTTAACTAACAGTGCAGAAAAATTTCAGAAGAACTAACATCTTTTAGTTCATATAAATGATATAAAGACAGAAGTAACTGTGTTATTGTTGCAGCAGAAAAAATTCTTAGTTCTCAAGACTTGATTGTAGTGATAATAATTCAATGTTGTATTTTTCCTGTGCATTGATAAATGGCTTTGATTATTTTCAATCTTTGCACATTGCACAACTGGACTTGTTTTATTTTTATGGGAACTATACGGAGCGCCATCTAATACGATGGAATAATATTTAATTTATCATCTTTCAGGTACATGATACCAAATTTCGGTTTCTTGTACCTGAAAGATGATTTTTGGCAAACTGTATCTATTAAAACTGCAATGAGCTCATTTTGAATTTTAGGTGCAAGTTGTTAGTGGATGTATCAGTTCCAGAATATTTGCACTATAGTATTGTCCTCTCTGTGACCACTAAAAGCCAAATTCTATTTTGCCATGATTTAACAATGTCAAACATTTAACAAGAATTTCTCAAAAATTTGTTTTGTTTTCTTTTAAAACAACATGTTGTTCTTTTTTTAATAGTCTATTATTTTTATAAGATTTTTGAATTTTTTTCCATTTGCAAAATCTTTGGTACTGTTCTAACTTGTTAATGAGTGGCTACTTTTGCATTTTTTAAAATGCCAGTTTTTTTAATCAATTAGCTATTTTCTTAATTATTTACTTCATTTCTTTTCTTATTTTTATTTTAGATTTTCTCTATTTTACTAAGGTTCTTGAAAGTTTTTCATTTTTAAAAGCTAATTAACCATGAGGAAAATGCCAACACCAACAAAGTGCGCTTGGAGCATTCAAAAGGCTCATGTCTGAAGTTGATAGGGTACAATAAATAACCCCTTTGTCAGTCCATGGCGGACTCTACGGCAAGTGTAGTAGCGTTCACAAGTTTATTAAGCCACCACTAATGAGCAAAGAGATAGGGTACAGTAATTTCAGCTTCTGCAACAGGAACTGCTGTCAAATTTTAAGAATCAATTAAGTTATGAGCAGATCAGTGTCTCGTTGTCTTTCTGCTTAAGCACATTTCTTCTTACATTTCTTATATGTTACAGACGCTCCTTCTGTACAGAAGATTATTGCGTCCTGCGTATTTCTATGGTTTGTGTTTAGTCCTGTATTCTTACTAGAGTTTTAAATGATGATAAAGTGTTGGCTTTCCTGGTTTCTACAGGCAACCCATTCCACGCCCGAATACCGGACGGAAAGAAAGAAAACTTGTATGTGTTTGTTCTTGCATATGGAATAAGAAAGGTGTTTTTATCGTTATGTCTCTTTGAGGGTTGTATTAAGTTATCTTTGTGTTATATTTCTAAATTAGAATTAATTGCCTTATGTATCATTACTAATTTACTCTTGGTTCTTCTATCCTCTAGTGTTTCAAGGTTTAATGATTTAACTAATGGTGTTACTCTTGTCAGTTTTGAATATTCTCCAGTAATGAATCTGGCAGCTCTTTTTTGGATTTGTTCTAACTTATCAATATTTTCTTTGGTGGATGGGTCCCGTACAGAAGATGCATATTCTAGTATAGGTCTCACCAGGGTGAGGTAGCATTTTAGTTTTTTATCTTTGTTACATTTGTAAAAGTTTCTTTTTATAAAGCCTAAGGTTTTTTTTGATTTTTTAATAACTTCATTGACATGGGGATTCCAAGATAGTTTCTCATTTATTATGACTCCTAAGTATTTTGCATCTTTAGTTTGGGTTAGTTCTTTTCCATGAATGAAGTATCTTGATTTTTCAGTTAAGTAGCATTAGTATGAAAACAATTTATATCAAACATGGAGTTCTAAGTTTTGGAAGTGAAAACATTCACATATTCTAGATTATATCCTTTATTTATATTTTTAATTTCTTGTTTGGTTTTTACTTTTTTTCTTTAAAAAATGTTCATTCTTAGAAGCTAATTAACAACAAAGAATTTGCCACCCCTAACAAAGTGATGCCCAGGGCATTTGCCCACATTACCCTCCCATTGCTAGGTCACTATTGATGGATTTAGCATTATTTTTTCATTTCGAATTAAATTATTCAAGAATTACATGAATTATTTTTTAAAAATTTGACTAAAGGAGAGTAACTGAAACTCAAATCACGTTTATTATATAAAGGTGTAATTTCTATGAGTTGAAAAGAATTTTAACCCAGTTTTATAGTTGATAGAATATTTTGGTTGAGACAAAATTTTCCTCCAGATTAAAATAAAATCTCCACTACCTGAAAAATAAAATTCTTTAATCTTCAGTTTACAAGTACAAATTTTGTTAAAATTCTGTCCAACATACCATCCAATCTTGTGTGAACATCACTCATCTCAATACAAATTTCAAATGCAGATGGTTATGCATGTTCTGATAATCTAAAAAAGTGTGTTTTTGTGTTTTGTTCAATCATAAATCATGCAAGCGCAATCCTATTTTAAAAGTACTTTTTAGAAAAATAATAACTAAAGTAAATATATAATCTTATCTTATCTTAGATATACAGACGCTCCTTCTATGCAGAAGATAATTGCGTCCACAGACCATGAGAGATGATCTGTTGGCAAGTGATGCAGCGGTCACAGGCCACGGCTATAGGGGTTCCACGCATTACCCCAGCCGCCTAACTATTGTCTAGTTAGGTACCCATTCGGAGCTGGGTGACTCGGGGACTCCTCAGGCCCCGAGAACAAATCCTCACTTTCGTGTGGATTCGAACTCGTGACCATCNAACGCTGAGGAGCGATGTACGACAGTCTACAGCAGTTAGTTTAGTTGAAAAATCGTGTGTTGATGAGCGCTGTAAAAATATTTAATATGATGACGTCATTGTTTGGTGTGCATCGGTACGCAAAATACAACCCCTATTATTATTATTAAATAAATACTTTGCGTACATTTCATAAAGTTTAATAATTCGTATTTATCAAAAAAGGACAAGTTAGTTGGTCTTTAAAAAAAAGGTTGGCGCCGTAGGCGCCCAAAAAAAGGGGGCGCCGCAGGCGCCACGGCGCCTGGCACAATCTAGTTGTTATTAGATAAGTTAGAAGTTATTAATAGTTAAATATATGATTTCATTGTCTGTTTAATATATAAATAATCAAGTGATTTTTCTAATAGTAATTTATTCTTAAATGAAAATATTGATTAATTTGATTTCTATTAAAGAAAAAATAATGATTAAATTTTTATTTTAATTTGGACAGTTCAGTTTTTTTTTGCACAAAAAACATGAGAAATATTAGTGGTAGTGATACGATGTGTTTTAGGTTTGTGTATTATAACAGAAATGCCAAAAGAGAATATAGAAAAAGTATATTAAACTTATAATTTCTAATTATAAGTGAATCACTGAGTTTAGTGATTAGCCTAACTGAAATAACTAAAGATGCAATGAACTTAGCAGTAAAATCAATTAATGAGATCCCCATGTTAATGAATTCAATAAAAATTTTAAAAAATTATACTTAAGCCTAAATAAAGGGAAACTTTAACCAACATATTTAGAAAATAAAACTAAAATCATTTCATTTAATAATGTATATAATATATTTAATAACTGAGTATAAACTGCATCACTCTTGTCAAAGAAGTTTTTAAAATAAAAACAACATGCGCAGGTACATAAAGTTACAAATAGTTATGTGCCCACATAAAATTAGATTCAGTGATCACAAATTAAGTAGACAAGCCAATATTTGATTTCTAATAATTAAATACAAGCTGTACGTACAAAAACTTAAGTTGATCATACAAAAATATTACTTGAACAAATAAGAAGATATCACCATGAAATTGCATAGTGTAAAAATAATTAACAGAGTTTCTAGACACTTAAGATGCTGCTAACATCTCATCCACAAATGATTGAGCAGGTTCAACGTATCCCATGATAAGAAAATTGTAATGTATCTTATTGTAAAATTGAAAGATTAAGTCCCATCCAACAATGTAAAACAAGATAATATATGTATATTATTGTATATCTGATATCACCCTTGAACTTGTCAGTGTCAGTACTTGTAGCTTGGACATTGAGATTATATTTTCAGGATGCCCTCACATAATTTAGAACAGTTTAAGGAATATGGCAAGTTATTTCTTTAAATGTAGTTTTCATAACATATTTAACTAATCACAAAAAAGTAGGGCTGCGGAAATTAAAGATTAATTTCTCGATTAATTGTTAAAATTTTATCGATTAAATATGAATTAATATAATTTTAATTGATAAAAATTCAATTAAAATTTAGGAAACTATTTATTTATTTTTTTCAATTTATTAAAAAAATTATTAATAAACAATATAATAACCCAAGACACAGGATCTGTATCGCTGAGGAACATAGTACAACAGTCTATAGCAGTAAAAAAAAAGTTCAAAATATTATTTTTTGATGTCTAGGAGCCAGGGGAAATAGCTCAATAAAACAAAAAAATGTCAATTACCTGTTTTTTGTTACTTCCCCTTAGATGTTTGGCTTTAATCGAAATTGACGATTAATTCATGAAATTAATCCTTAATTTTTCAAAAGTTAACTATTAAATTTTTAATTAATCGTTACCAGCCCTACGAAAAAGTATTGGAAATATTATAATTTTTATTGTTGACTATTGGGAAAGTGGTGTTTTGGTGAATTCAAGTTTACCCTCCATAGTTATAATGCCAAACTCAATTTTTTAAATCTTAAATTTAATCAAACCAGAAATATTATCTTCAAGTATTGAATACTGAAATAAAGCGACACATTTAAAAATGATTTATACTATGAGTTTTGTGATTTTAAATGATCATAAAATGCATTTCAGACTACATTGAAGGATTCTAACAATGGTAACCTATTTGTTTTTGTCTTTCAGACCAAAAAGAAAACCCAAATCAATGAATTAAAATTGTATTTGGTTCATTGCACAAATTATTAAGGGAGAATTTTTTAAAATTTAAAATCATCAAGTTCAACAATATGTCGCCTTAATTAAGAAATCAATCTTTTGATTTATATCAAATTTGTATATAATTATTTTTAAAAATGAACAAATGTCATAATAAGTCATAATTTCTTACAATGATTAAATACCCTTATGACTGAAAGAACGTGTATTATCTAGACGGCATACAAATGAAAGTAACAGAATGTTTGAAATATTTTTAAAAAAGATATAAATAAAACAGCAAATAAATTACTTTTGATTTATTGTAAGTTAAGAGATCATATAAAAAAAACAATACTAGTTACAATATTTTAATTGCTAACCCTTCTGATAATAACTTAGAGTTTAAACATTTGTTTGTTTGGACTTATTCCCCATGGACCAGACAATATGGAATGAGCCAAAATTTTAAAGGTTTGCAAATTATTTTCTTTGAAATAATTGATACAAATATGTTGATAATTATCTGTTTTGAAATGGATATCAAAAATACAGTTTTTTGTTCACAATTTTCATACATCAATGCTAAACAAACATTAAACTAGGTTAGTCTTGAACAACATAGATAGGAAAAAATAGATACAGATCAACACTCAAAAACTCAGTTATTCAATAACTGATTGGTTGATTTTCATAATTTAAAAAGCAAAATAAAATTCGATTATTCTCTTACAAAAGAGATACAGCCCATAACTGTGGTGAAAGGTCATATCCTCGTTTTCATGTTTGTGTTAAATATACATCTATGTGGCAAATAGACTTGATTGAGCCACAGGGAAAAAAAATGGCTATTGAAAAAAAAAGAGCTTGGGTCACAGGGACAAAATTACTTCCCCCTGAAAGATTCTACTGGTACCAAAAGGATTTAAAATTCTCTAATATATATGTTATATTCCATACGGTGGTCGCATGGCAGCGCGCTTGAGTTCGAATCCATGCGAAGGCAAGGATTTGTTCCCGGGGCCTAGGGAGTCCCTGAGTCACCCAGCTCTGAATGGGTACCTAACTAACAATAGTTAGAAGACGGGGTAATGCGTGGAACCCTCAAAGCCGTGGCCTGTGACCGCTGTATCACTTGCCAACAGATCATCTGTCATGGTCTGTGGATGCAATTATCTTCTGCATAGAAGGAGCGTCTGTATATCTAAGATAAGAAGAAAATACGATATATGATTTTTCTATTCTTGAATATTTTAAAGTAAAACAATGACAATCAGGTTATGCTAATGCTGAGTATAATATAATAAGATAAAGCCATGTGAGGAGAACTGAATACTTCTATCAGCCATCAGCATGACATGTTAATGCTCTGTGCACAAAATGTTAACTTTTCTGCAAAGGGCAGACAAGAAAATGATTTAGAAATGTTGTTTGAGAGAGGATAAGAAAACCTAATCTACACATTAAAAAAGTTAATAAAAATATCACTTTAACTAAAAATCCTTCAGAAGAAGGGACCATTATATATGTTTTAAATAGAGACACTTATCTACACATTCAATTAAAGACATGTGGGATAATAAATGAAAGTGTGAGTATAATTGATTTTTAAAAAAATCATTTGACTGACTACCCTGTTTGTATGTAAATGTCATCCAAAAAACTTTTGACAAGGCTAGACTAAAGGTAAATAAATAAATAAATGATCATCAACAATAGCTTTCATTTAATGCATTTAAATTTAAACGTGTCCCAAAAAATACAAAATTTCTTTGATTTTTCTAAATAAATACATAATGCCCAACTTAAAGAGTTTAGCTTTGAACTATGCAAAATGCTGGCCATCATTCCTTTTTATTATGTGCTTTGTGATTATTTCA
This sequence comes from Radix auricularia, assembly GCA_002072015.1. Lineage (NCBI taxonomy): Eukaryota > Metazoa > Mollusca > Gastropoda > Lymnaeidae > Radix > Radix auricularia. Next base: position 151,783 of record MUZC01000312.1, on the reverse strand, counting down.
ATATGAGATTTCTTAAACCTCTCTTTTCCACCAAGACCCTGGAAGAGAAAAATACAATGATTAATAAATCACATATATTGGATTCTTGATTTCAATATATATCTTAGAAGATGTGCTTTCAAACAGAGAAGACAATTAAAAAATCACAAATTGTATTTTACATCACTATTACATTTTTTAAAGTCATAAAGTAATGAATCCTTGATATTAAATTATTCTTTTCAGTTCAAGTTCAACATTTATAAATAATTAAATTTTATTATTTTGAGAAGATTAAACATTTTAAAAGGACTTTTCACCTGTCAAATTAGCTACAACCTCTTTCATGTGTCCATAGCATTTATTCTATTTCTATATTGGTAATCCTGCAATTTCTACAGGTATATTACAGCACTAATATGTAAGTCTTATTACTTATTAATTACTAAGGCATTTTTTTGGGCTCTCTATGATACATATTCCAAACGTGATGAAACCATTTTGTTAATTTTTCATCCTACTTTCCGGGTTGTCACAGTAAGATGCCAAATGAAATTTTCTCACTTACAAACAAACAAAATAAGAATCAAACATAAAGTAACGAAATAAAAAATTCTTTAAAATATTTATTAATCTTCGAAGAACATTGAAATAGATGAATAGAAATATCTTGAGTCAGTAAATTTATTTTAGCCCGGTAAAAAAAATCTGACCAGCAGAGTGCTAGATAAACAAAATGGATGTATCGTGACCGGATTATGTATCATATAGAGCTGAAAAAATGCCTTAGAAATCAATAAGATTTACTTATTAGCGCTGTAATAGATAAAATACAACATATAATAATGCATTTAATAAATTAAAAACGTAAGTTCTCACGCGAAAATTAAATTTTGCTCTGAAATAATATAAGTGTAGAAACTGCAGGATTACCTCTATATCCCAATTTTTTGATAATTCATCAACGGTAGCTACTTAAAAAAGGAATAGCCAGAAAAGGGGCTACCAGTTTAAGTATTAACTCAATGAAAGTGGTGAGGAATTATCATAAGCTGTGGGTGCCTAGACAACAAAATCATTTTAACATTTAGTACAACAGATAGTTAAAAAGGTTGTAGATATTTTCCCCTTTTAATCCCCTTTGCAGGCAGACTGGTTTGAAAATATGTCTGCCTTCTTGGCAAAGCTGCACATAAATTCCACCCGTTCCTTAAAAAAAGTTTTAAATAATATCAAACTGAAAAACAACTTTTTAGCATTAAAAGGTTTTATGCTTTCAAACAAAGCCAAAATAATTGTGTTTTAAAGAATACAAAATTAGCTAAGGTTTAAAAAATAGAAAGAAAGGTAAGAACTGACTGGGTATTTTCATTGAATGCACAGTCTCTGGCTTCTCTAAGTTTTCTGCTGTATTGCTGACAAGGAGTTTTGTTGGTTCACTGTCACAATTGCTGGGAAATATTATCAAGTAAAAGAATCTCAGAAGATTATATAAAAACTTGATACTTGCACAAAAACTGACTTTTTATTACAATAAACTTTACTATGTTATTATTTCTAAGTAAAAAACCAATCTCTATAATCTGACCTATTACAGACGTTTTTCTATACATGGTTCATGTCTAGTCTTGCAATTTTATTAGATTTTTAAATGTTGAATTCTTTTGGTTTTTCTCTAGTTTGTTTGGGCAACCCATTCCAAGCCTGAATCCCAGACCGAAAGTATGAAAATTTGTATATGTATGTTCTTGCATACGGAGGTTTTACCCCTTTGTCTATTGGCAGATTGCATTAGACTATCTTTGTGTTGTATGTCCAAGCTAATATTATTTGCCTTATGTATTATTATTACTTTGCTATTTGTTCTTCTCTCCTCCAGTGCTTCTAGGTTTAATGATTTAACTAATGGTGTTACTCTTGTCAATCTTAATTATTCTCCAGGACTGAATCTTGCCGCTCTTTTATGAATTCATTGTAGTTTACCTATCATTGCCATATGATAAAATGTAATTAGCTAAACCGCGAGCCTTATCCAGAAATATCCAAGAAATAACTGCCCCTGACTGTAATTCTCAGACACACCCATTGCCCCCACCCTCCACCAACAAACCACACAATTTGAACACTGGTATCATTCAATTTGAGGAAGTATTACATTCAATTATTTGTAAATCAAAAGACTTGATAAGAAGGCCAAGAAAGTTAAACTCACACCACATATTTCTCTTCTGTGGTCCACAGCTCATACACTGTGAAGGAGTGACTCTCTCGAAGCTCTCTTACACTTACACTATATCAGCATTAGCACAAAAAGAAATTAGTAATGACATTCAATTCATTTTACCAAGATGCTAACTTCATTTCTTTAAAAAACCTCCCTGAAATAATTTTCAAGGCTTAAAATGGAACCAAATCTTTTACCAATTAACTCTAATTAATTTATTATTGTACACAATAATTTAATAGTAGATAGAGGTTATTTTGTAGCATGGACCAATTATAATAGTGTTAAAGTTGAATAAAGTCAACTTGAATCTATACTAGACACTCACTTCAGACAACCCCTAAAGCCCTGAGTTGTGTCGACGTAAGCACGGAGCTGTGCAACAAAGTCATCCAACTTTTCAGGCTGCACTACAAATTCTCTCTGCACAAGGAGGACCTATGAGTAGTGAAATTTAAAAAATAATGTGCATTACTATAATGTGGGCATTACTATAATAAGTGCATTTCTATTATATGACAATGTGCATAAATATAATATGCACATAACAATAATATTTTTTAAAAGTTTCTTTTCTTTAAAGTGTGTATGTAATCAATCTAAATATTTACAAAATTTAACCATGAAAAATGTGGAAGCTGATTGAGAATCCCTGTGAAATTTTGGGTACATCAAATACTCACTGTGTCATCTTCACCCATGACAACTTCTTCATCCCTAAAGCCCTCAAAGTTTACCTGTGAATAAAAAGGAAGACAGCTGTTTGTCTCACACGCAGCAGTTAGATTAATTGATGTATAAATTTCATTTTTTTTTAAATCCAAAGGAAAGTAAACAGAATTTTAAATTTTGGCAGAGATTCATGTCCTAAAGTATCAAGCAAATGTCTGAGTCTGATGACATTTTTCTCAGTGAAAGACACATTAGAGCTAAGTCACTCAACTCATTAATAATTTGTTTGAACTATAATCAGCTGATATTTACTTTGCGCTCAATGCGATCCAGCAAGGTAGCCAGTCTCTCAATCTGCTGGTTCATCAAAGGAGCACCTGGGAATAGAAAGTTAATAATAATATGAGATGAACATCAATAAAATAAAACATTCAAAAATATGTGCAGCACTGAGGTGCACAGCACAGCAAGTTAAAACATTTTGAACACTGCATAACATTTAGCTCATGTATTTTAAAACGCCTTTTTGTGAATTTATTAACTTTAAAATCTTATTTTTGTTAGCTTTCAGAATTTTGTTACTTCAAACTTATACCCAAAAAAGACATGTATTTTCAAAATTGTGTTAAAGTAATATTCTTTTTAAAAAAATCAGCTATATAAAATTAACAATATTTCCAAATAAAGTTTTTGAGATAACTATTGCTGATAATCCCTGATATAAAACTTTTCAAAAAATTAATTTAATAATTAACAATGAATATTTAGTTAAGAGTAGGGTTCTAAAATTTCATTTTTTATTTTAAGTTTTCACTTATATAATAAATTAACACATCAAAGTCTAGTCGTTATGTATTATCTATTTGATTTACTAAGAATTCCAATAAAAATAAATATAGCAACCAGAAGCCATAGAAAAATGGTTTTAAATAATTTATTGAATTTTAAAAACATAACTAAAATCTTGAAACATTTGTAACAGGAAAAAGAACTAAACAGCAACATTTATATTATAACAAAATAAATGTATGAAAGGAAAGTAAAGAATTTCATATTATTTCGATTAAATTTAAAATTCTGCTAGCCTCATCTATTGGCATTGTCTTTCATCATCTGAGTGGGTTTCGCCTCACCTCAACCAATGGCTCACCATCACTAAAGGTATAAATGATCAACAAGGCTGGGCCACACTGATAAAACAGTGTTGTCATCAAGTTTATGGGACAACTTGGTTTAGAACTTTAGACAGATGTCATTTATCATGAGTGTTACTGGGCGCTTCTAACAGATGCTTAGTTTTATAGCTTGCTTTCCTTTAATTATTTTTTTTTTGGGAACAACTTGAGGTTTCAAAGAATGAATCATTTTCTTTAACTGTTTAAAAAAAAAAAAAAGACATACTAAAACATGTTTCGATATTTCTACATTTAAACATCAGAGTAAGGAATAGAATTAAACTAATAGAAACTACAATAAATTTAACTACATTTATTTACAGAGCAGCAATAAAAATAATTATAAAATAGGACAACATTAAAAAGTAGTTGGATAGAAATTGTAGAAGTATTTTTTTTATACATAAAACAATTATCTATACATACCTGAAGTGATTTCTATCCCCTCTATCACTGCAACGAATCACAGGAAAGTACAAATTCTACAGCATGGTTCTGTTTAACGCTTAACTAACAAGTGTATGAAATTTAAAACATTCTGATTTTTTCTTTGCTACAACACTTAACTAAAAGGTGTAATGATATGAGTCCCTAAACCAAAGCCTCAAATTTAAGAGGTCATCAACTGACACATAATGACAAAATGAAGGGCTAGGATCCATTTTTTAAAATGATTTCTGGTTTTATTAAAAACAAAACCTGATATTAATTTTTGAAAACTGGGGTAAATATGGGATGTCTGAGAAAATGAATTAAAATATATTTGAATCAAATTTTACAAATTTTTTCTTTGCTGATTCTTTAATCTGACTGAAAACTAAAAATAAATGTAAAGAAACTTGCAATTATTAAAGGTATGATGCCAGATTTATAAACAAATATTACCTTCACCTGATCCAGTGCTCATGGAACTGACTTGACGTTTAGTTCGCCTTACAACACGGCCTGGTATTATAGATGATGTGATTGGTTTCCTGATATCATCAATGTCCACTGGCTGTATGTTGGAGCTGTAAGTGTGGAAATAGATCAATTTATTTGATTGTTGAGTCAAGACACTCATCATTTTTAAAGTACAAAATTTTGTTACTTTTTTGACAAGATGGTTACAGTTATCTATAACATAAACGCTTAAATAGTTTATAGGCTAACTAAAAAAAATAAATTATTTAAGCATATTCACTTTTAGATTGTAAATGTTAACAAGTTCACAATATGTTTTTAAAGGCATAATCTAAAGTTGTGAGAGGTTTTTGTTAAATAGTATTACCTTTCCTGTCTGGCCTGAGTGTCCAGTGTGTCCAAGGCATAATCTAAAGTTGTGAGAGATTTTTGTTAAATAGTATTACCTTTCCTGTCTGGCCTGACTGTCCAGTGTGTCCAAGGCGGACTCAAATGGATGTTGCAGAGCTGATATTTGATTGAGAATCTCTTTTAGAAAAAAGCGTTTCATGAACTTTTCTAATCGACTTGCATCTTGATAAGTCTGAAATTGGAGATGCATCATGACATAAAAGAGCAAGTTTTTATTCACATAAACTAATGGAAAATATTCTATCCAAATTTTGATACAAATTAAATAAAACTTTGACGAACTGTGGCATGGCATACGACACAAAATCAGGACAACGCTAGTGATCGTGGGTCAAAGAAAAAAGCAATGAGGCACACAACACGCCAGAGCAAGCAAGATGCAGGCAAACCCTCCCTTCCATTTCCTATCCATTGCTGTTCTTGAGACATGCACACTGCAGTTAAGCTACCGCCACCCCACCCCTCTTGATTGCCAGTCATGTGCACACTCCAATGCTTGCGCGTCTTTAAAGATAATATTACAATACTTTGAATATTTTGACTGAGATCAAAACAGATTACATCATCTTTAATTTCAACACATACACACTAAACAAACTAAATGGGGACTATAGCAGAATATTTTTAGTGGGTCTCAGTGCTGTGCACATAGTGCGTCGCAATGCGGGTGTGCAGACTACTGCCTATATATAGAGTAAGTTGTTTTGCTTGCTCTAGTTTCTGGTGAATTATATATATATAGATTATATACATTTCCTCAACATTAAGGCTGCAAACTTACTTTGGATGTTCCATACAAAACATTAGTCATCTTCAAGTTCATTTCTTCAAGAAAACCAAAAATTTCTTTGTATTCTTCACCCAAATGCTTTTCAAAGTAAGTGCACAGCTCTACTGTGTCGATGTTGCTGAATAAAATATTATATAAAGAAAAACTTGATTTTAATATAAAGTCTCAAAATTAACTTAGCAATGTAAAGAAAAAGTTTGCTTTCAGTGTTCACTTTTTGCGAACTTTTAATGTTTAACTGAGTGCTATCATCTGTGGATTGTCAATAAAGGATTTTAAAGATTTTAACACCTTTTATATTAATTACAACAAAAATATTATTGTAAACATAAATTCATCATTTAAAAATAATTTTTCTCAAAAAAAATTATCTACTTTTAATTGTAAAAAAAGGGGCTTAAGTGCTTAATAAGCCTATTAGGGAAAAAAAGCCCCAACTATAAGAACATAATATGTTGTGTGTATTACTTGAAAAAGTAATAACTAACTTAGTATTGTGAGTGTCAATGTCGTTAAACAAGTGCAGTAACTCTTCCTTCCCCATGACACCATCAGCAAAGTAAGATATAAATTCTTCCCAGGAGATAAAGCCATCATCTTTGAAAAGAAACAATCAAAAATGCATTGCCTAGCACCAAATTAATTATTTAAAATAATTTTTTTAAACTTAACTTTTGACCATATACAAACCAATTTCATATGTTAAAATCAATTTTTTTTGTGTTATTTAAAATAAATAGCCCATTTGATAAAAATCTACAGTTACTTTAGAGTTACAGCAACTGATTTTGTGATACTGACCATTTTTATCTGCCCTGCGAAATACCTGCAATCAAGAATGTACAATGAAATATAATATGAAGATTGAAATACAAATAATTCAACTAAAATATCAAACCTTCTCTACTGTAACAGCACAAAACAAGAGCTGTAAGGCTCCTGATATTTAAGGTACTTTGCAGGAAATAGGAAATCTATATTTTTCAAGTACATTTCATTAATTGCCTGGAAGTTAAATAAAGACTGCAAATTTATTTTTTTTAAAAATATTTTAAATACTGTTGTTCATAGAAATTAGAAATATTTGTTTAGGGTCAAGAACTAGGATGCCCATCTATCAGACATAAATGAAGTGCAGACATCAAGAGCCAATGTAAATGAAAAATGATTTAAGACACTATACTTAATGATCAGGGTTCAATGAAAAATAATGCTTTGAAAGTGGGGTGGGACTGCACTCAGGCTGTGTTAAGAAGTTCATTGAAGTGTGCAATCCAAGTAGACTTCAATCTTTAAGTGCAATTGGAAAGTTTTTAAAAATCTTACAGTTCTTTATGGTTTTTTTCACTTTAGGCTTCATATTGTTGTATTTTTTCCTTTTATCAGTTCAGTGTTTTAGTTTTTAGGCTTACCTGTATTCATTTTAATTATATTCAGGCTATTCAACAATGACGTGTTCAAGTTCAATTCATTGTGTCACTGTCAATGGTATCCTTTAATTTAATGATACCCCTTACCTCCCCATTTCTGCTAGTTTCAGCTCGTATGAGTAATTAATTAAATAAAACTAATTTTAGTATATTATTATTATCAGCTATTAATTTATTATGTCACAAAGTTACTGATTCAGAGTCCCATCTAGGTCAGGGTTAGTGTTAATTTTAGTGTTGTTTAACTTAAGTGACAATATTACTAAGTAGTCATTAAAGTCGCTTATAATCATTTATAATTTAAATATAATCCTCCGAAGCCCAGTCCCATATTATATTATTATATTGTATGTGTTATCACATTTATATGCTTAGTTACTTTTACGGAAACGTCTTAGGTGTAAACAATAATTATGTCATTATTTACAAAATTGGGAACTCATTATCACTAATTATGTGTTGCCAGGGACAACAGTTGTCACAGATGCTTGGCTAGACTATCAGATGTCACTCATGTAAACAACGAGGTGTATGAAGTATGAGTATGAGTATGATCATGCAGTTGTTCCGCTCATGACCATGAATTTGTTCATTCAATAATTCAGTTCACAGGGCTAATCATATAGAAACTTTTGAAGGATGGTGGATGCAAGTGAAACATTAACTCTGTTTTGGTATCAGAGTCGTATAGTATAGTAGTCTAAGTAGTACAAGTTGTGCTCTGTTTCAACTGTTTGTAAGTGATGTAAGTAAGCGACTTGTCACTGTTCAGTGGTGCAAGTCACAATAATTGAATCGTAATAAGTATTAGAGTATTAGATGACTAGTTACTACTAGTCTACTAGTTATCATTATAGGAAAATAAATAACACTAGTGTTGTATTCTAACAATAAATAACATACTTTGATGTACTATATAAACGATATTTCCTATTTTTGTACTGTACAATGGTTTTGATTCATTCATTAGGACAGGATTCGGAGGATTTCCTCAATTTTGGGATTCACTCCATTTCAGTCTATTACTATACTGTACTATACTATTAGTATTAGCGTATTAGTATAGTATTAGTAAGTATTAGCAATAAGATTGTTCACCTATTCATTAAAAATTATAGAAGTAGTTTAAATAAAAGATTAAATATTATTTTATAATTCAAGCAAGTATTACATCCAAAAATATTGTCATTCCTTTTTCTGAAAGGGACATTGTCTTTGGAACTTCCGAATTTTCCAATATCTGTTCCGCCATCTTATAATTTGTTAAGAATTATCTACCTTTTAAAATTTTACACAAACAAATTTCGCTTTTTTGAATCCATTATTTTAACTCGTGGCGTCTGAATCTTTGCGTGCCTTGCTTGCTGAAAAGAATTTAGATCGATTTTAACCCGCTTCCCCGTATGCTAGCGAGTTGAAATTTTGCAGGCAGACTCGTGAAGACTATAAAAATGATCTATCAATTTCAGATCGATCGACTGTACTGTAATTAAATAAATCAATTTTTATATAATCTCTAGTTATCTCTTTGTAGCAATTTTTGGATTTTAAATTGTGTGCTTTTACGGTGCGTATCATTATTATCTTATCTTATCTTAGATATACAGACGCTCCTTCTATGCAGAAGATAATTGCGTCCACAGACCATGAGAGATGATCTGTTGGCAAGTGATGCAGCGGTCACAGGCCACGGCTATAGGGGTTCCACGCATTACCCCAGCCGCCTAACTATTGTCTAGTTAGGTACCCATTCGGAGCTGGGTGACTCGGGGACTCCTCAGGCCCCGAGAACAAATCCTCACTTTCGTGTGGATTCGAACTCGTGACCATCGGTATGACAGTCGAGAGCGCTACCTCTCGACCACCACGTCCCATTATTATTCATTATATATCAAACAATGTTTTTAAATATTTTCCTGTCGCGCGGTGCGTATGCGTATTATATTGACGATACTTTTAAAAAATATATTCTGTAAATGTTTATGCTTATCTGTCACGCAGTGTCAGTGCGCATTATAGTAAACATGTATTATAATGAACATACTTTTAATTATGTCTCTTATATAAAGGATATACAGAAAAAAACGCTGTTTCTTACGGTCTTACGTTTTTTTAAAAAAAATAATTAAATCTAATAAATATACACATGCATGAATGTACTGCATTCTTTTTTACTTGAGATGTTGTAAATAAATCTGGAAAAAAAAACTATTACTTTAATACACGGACATAAATAAACAAACAAAAGTGATGCAATAAAAATAACAGTACATGCAGAGGCGTCACTAGGGTCGGTGTCACCCGGGGCGGTAGCTCATGGTGTCACCCCCTCACGATTTAACCCATAGAACTCCTCGGAGTTTTCCATTGCCTAATAAAGGGAATAGATAGAATTTTACAGTCTGGTGTCACCCCCTGATGGTGTCACCCGGGGCGGCCCGCCCCCTCCGCACCCCCTAGCGACGCCACTGAATACATGTAGAATTTAATTATTTCTTTAATTACACCAAAAAACAAATAAACGCAATTAAATTTAAATTGCAAAAAAAGCTGTATTATTAATTAAAAACATATTTGCCGTAATTCTATATTATATTGAAAGGTCTTATGATATGTAACATCTCATTTAGTAAACATGACAACACTGTCAACAGTGTATTACATTTAAATGTTACAAGTTAAAACCAATGAAACCTGCTTTGTCTCTCTCGACACACACACGTGCCATAGGCAACAACTCTCTCTCAAAGGCAAATGGCAACCTCTCTCTTTCTCCCTTTCTCTCTCTCTCTCTTGCGGGCCGATGATAACCACTCTCTCACTGGCCGATGATAACCACTCTCACGGGCCGATGATAACCACTCTCACGGGACGATGATAATCAGTTTCTCACGGGCCGATGATAACCACTCTCATGGGCCGATGATAACCACTCTCTCACGGGCCAATGACAACCACTCTCTCACGGGCCGATGATAACCAATCTCTCAAGGGCCGATGATAACCACTCTATCACGGGCCGATGATAACCACTCTCTCAAGGGCCGATGATAACCACTGTCACTGGCCGATGATAACCACTCTCACTGGCCAATGATAACCAGTCTCTCTCGGGCCGATGATAACCACTCTCACTGGCCAATGATACCAGTCTCTCACGGGCCGATGATAACCACTCTCACGGGCCGGTGATAACCAATCTCACGGGCCGATGATAACCAGTCTCACAGGCCGATGATAACCAGTCTCTCACGGGCCGATGATAACAACTCTCTCACGGGCCGATGATAACCAGTCTCTCACGGGCCGATGATAACCACTCTCTCACGGGCCGATGATATCCACTCTCACAGGCCGATGATAACCCCTCTCTCACGGGCCGATGATAACCACTCTCACGGGCCGATGATAACCAGTCTCTCACGGGCCGATGATAACCACTCTCTCACGGGCCGATGATAACCACTCTCACAGGCCGATGATAACCACTCTCTCACTGGCCGATGATAACCAGTCTCTCACGGGCCGATGATAACCACTCTCACAGGCCGATGATAACCCCTCTCTCACGGGCCGATGACAACCACTCTCACGGGCCGATGATAACCAGTCTCTCACGGGCCTATGATAACCACTCTCTCACGGGCCGATGATAACAACTCTCACAGGCCGATGATAACCCCTCTCTCACGGGCCGATGACAACCACTCTCACGGGCCGATGATAACCAGTCTCTCACGGGCCGATGATAACCACTCTCACAGCCGATGATAACCACTCTCTCACGGGCCTACGGGAAAACTTTCTCTCACATTACTCACAATCCCATGATAACCAGTCTCACAATCCAATGATAACCACTCTATTGCATGTGCCTATGACAACAACTCTCTCTGTCTCTCTCGGGACAATGACAACTACTGTCTCTCACTGACGTTGATATGGTGAGAGACACCATTACAACAGCAAACAAACGCACTGGTTTTATAGATGTTAGTTGACTACCCCGAGCCTATTCGACGACTAACAATAACGTAATTATCTCTAGTTTATATCGGCCGAACAAGGTTCAACGATATGCCATGGATGAGTAGAACTTCCACCAAATTCACGTGACCAGCGGCATGATAAGAAGAAATACAAGTATATCACGCCGATCTCTGTGTTGTCTCAGTCTGACATTGGTAGGTCTATGGTCTCTGTGTTGTCTCAGTCTGACATTGGTAGGTCTATGGTCCCCGTGTTGTCTCAGACAATCTTTGGTCTATGGTCTCTGTGTTGTCTCAGTCTGACATTGGTAGGTCTATGGTCTCTGTGTTGTCTCAGTCTGACATTGGTAGGTCTATGATCTCTGTGTTGTCTCATACAATCTTTGGTCTATGGTCTCTGTGTTGTCTCAGACAATCTTTGGTCTGTGGTCTCTGTGTTGTCTCAGTTTGACATTGGTAGGTCTCTGTGTTGTCTCAGTCTGACATTGGTAGGTCTATGATCTCTGTGTTGTCTCAGACAATCTTTGGTATATGATCTCTGTGTTGTCTCAGACAATCTTTGGTATATGATCTCTGTGTTGTCTCAGACAATCTTTGGTCCATGGTCTCTGTGTTGTCTCAGACAATCTTTGGTCTATGATCTCTGTGTTGTCTCAGACAATCTTTGGTCTATGATCTCTGTGTTGTCTCAGTCTGACATTGGTAGGTCTATGATCTCTGTGTTGTCTCAGACAATCTTTGGTCTGTGGTCTCTGTGTTGTCTCAGACAATCTTTGATCTATGGTCTCTGTGTTGTCTCAGACAATCTTTGGTCTATGGTCTCTGTGTTGTCTCAGACAATCTTTGGTCTATGATCTCTGTGTTGTCTCAGTCTGACATTGGTAGGTCTATGATCTCTGTGTTGTCTCAGACAGTCTTTGGTCCATGGTCTCTGTGTTGTCTCAGACAATCTTTGGTCTATGGTCTCTGTGTTGTCTCAGTCTGACATTGGTAGGTCTATGATCTCTGTGTTGTCTCAGACAATCTTTGACCTATGACCTCTGTGTTGTCTCAGACAATCTTTGGTCTATGGTCTCTGTGTTGTCTCAGACAATCTTTGACCTATGACCTCTGTGTTGTCTCAGACAATCTTTGGTCTATGATCTCTGTGTTGTCTCATACAATCTTTGGCCTATGGTCTCTGTGTTGTCTCAGACAATCTTTGA
>MUZC01000312.1:120322-138453 GCA_002072015.1 Radix auricularia | reverse complement strand
CTATGGTCTCTGTGTTGTCTCAGACAATCTTTGGCCTATGGTCTCTGTGCTGTCTCAGACAATCTTTGGTCTATGATCTCTGTGTTGTCTCAGATAATCTTTGGTCTATGGTCTCTGTGTTGTCTGAGACAATCTTTGGTCTATGATCTCTGTGTTGTCTCAGTCTGACATTGGTAGGTCTCTGTGTTGTCTCATACAATCTTTGGTCTATGGTCTCTGTGTTGTTTCAGACAATCTTTGGTCTATGATCTCTGTGTTGTCTCAGACAATCTTTGGCCTATGGTCTCTGTGTTGTCTGAGACAATCTTTGGTCTATGATCTCTGTGTTGTCTCAGACAATCTTTGGCCTATGGTCCACGTGTTGTCTGACATTCTCAGGATTCACCAACACAATATCGAACGATTCAACTTGAAACAAAAATCATCAAACAATACAACATTACATAATAGTTTTATTATTATCATATTTCAACTCCGCCAACCTTTCATTATACTATTTTTAATTCGCACACTAAAGCGCTCGACATTAGAAGTATTGTGTGTGTGTGTGTGTTTAAAGTCCTAAAGTTCCACAACAAAGGTGGGGCCGGATAAGCTTGGCACTCTATGTTGTTATCTTTGTCCTATTGTCTATAGTGACATTTTCACATTTTGTTGTTTATTGTTACACTAGGGTATCACCCGTCATAAATGACGGAAGATTTAAAAATCAATATATTTCAGCTTCAATCTCTTAATTTTGAACAAATATTCATCAGAAAAAAATCAATATATATAATATAAAAATTAATATATGTATGTATGTTTGTCCTTTATAGCTCACTAAACCATTCATCCGATCACGATTAAAATGTAGTAGCTTCCGGGATAGTTTGTGATAAAAAACCTTTTGAAAATTGACACTCATGGGGGACCGGAAACCTTTAATGTTTTTTTATTCTTAAATGAGCTATATTCGAATTAGTTTAAGTTTTAGGTACTTGGAAAATGAACGGATCTTGACCGAACTTAGTACATATATATTTTATAACCCATATTAAAATACCACGCTGCGTTCAACCCCTAATGTCCATTCCTTTGGGGCAGTTGGGGGGGGGGGACAACATCTTTATTTTCGTAAGCGTTTAACACTTTAGTTCCATTCTGATTTTAAACAACCTTGAAAGATATTGAAAGAAATATATATCATGATTTCGATTGAAATAAGCAGGTATTTTAAAGTTAATCTCTTGCGCCAATTGGGCCTGGGAGCGCTTAATATTGTTTTTGCCTATATGAGGTGTATACAAATTGGATCTTAACCAAACGTGGTGTAGAATGACCTTGATAGCCCTTTTAAAAAATCTATGTGAAATTGAATCTTTAATCTTCATCTCCTCGGGCCGGGGGTCCTGATTCTCTTTTCGTAAAAGTTCATTTTATTTCCCATTCGATGACATGGTGTCAACAAATCTAGCTAATATATTAAATATGATCATAATTGAAATGAAAAAATGTTTCAAAATTTACATCTTGCACCTACTGGGCCAGGGTACCCTTAATGTCATGTTCTGCTTACGTATATACTAGCAATTTACCCGCGCTTTGCTGCGGAAATTAGGGTTTCAGCTAGCGTTGCGAACCCGCGTAACACCAATTAAAAACACCATTTGAGTTTAATCTGAATGAAGATGGATATACTAAATATATTAACTTCAACCATTCAGGCTCCTACGTACACAAGAACTTGGAGATTTAAAGATGCATCTTTTTTTTTATAAACCTCATATTGGGAAAAAACCTATATTTCGACAATCGTCACCCTAGTGAGAGGTGATTTAATCTTACCATTGCGGGAAGGAATGGGGGGGGGGGTACTCAACAACTTCCCAAAGTTTCAAGCTTCTACCTACACGGAAACTTGGAGAATTAGCGTTGATTCAGTTTCATATCGCCCATTTTAGGGGGGAAAAAAGGTTTTGGGCCCCCGGCAGCCCATGAGTGGGAATTTTTAAAATTTATATAATTATTTTTCCTTGTCTACCTACACGGGAAATAAAAGAATTATAGATTTTCAATTTTTATATTTCATATTAGAAAAAAAAAGTTTTTGGGGCCCCGGCCTCCATGAGTGTGTATTTCAAAATTCTTTTACACCAACTTTCGTTGTGAGAGGGTACTTAACAATTTTCCCAAAGTTTCATGCTCCTACCTACACGGAAATTTGGAGAATTGATGATGAGACGGTTTTAATATAAGAAAAACTATTTGGGCCCCCGGCCCCCACGAGAAGGAGTTGTAACATTATTTTTAGCAAATTTACGTCGGGAGCGTGTACTCAAAAAATTTCCAGTTTCATGCTTCCACCTATACGGGAAAAAGGAGAATTAGGGATTTTCAATTTTTATATAGCTCATATATGGAAAAAAGATTTTGGGGCCCCGGCCCCCATGAGTGGTAAATTTAACTTTTTTTCTTCTTCAAATTATCGTAGGAAACATGTAGTCAAAACATTTCCAAAGTTTCATGCTTCTACCTACACGGGAAATAGGAAAATTGGTTATTTTCATTTTTTATAAAGCCATTATAAGGAGGGAAAAAAATCTTTTGGGTCCCCGGCCCCACATGAGCGAGATTTTAAAAATTCTTTTTCGCCAGTTATTGTCGTGAGGGGGTACCCAACAACTTCCCCAAATTTCATGCTCCTACCTGCACGGAAAATTGGAGAATTAGTGATCAGTCGGTTTTTAATATGAGAAAATCTATATTTGGGCTCCCGGCGCCCCATGAGAGGGAATTTTTAAAAAAAATGTGGCCAATTTTTGCCGAAAGCGTGTGCTTAAAACATTTCCAAAGCTTCATGCTTCTACCTTTACGGGAAATAGGAGAATTGGTGATTTTTAATTTTTATATAGCCCATATAAGGAAAAAAAAACGTTTTATGGGCCCCGGACCCCATGAGTCGGAAATTTATTTTTTTTGGTCAAATTATCGTCGAGAGCATGTACTAAAAAAAAGTCCAAATTTTTATGCTTCTACCTACACGTAAATTAGGAAAATTGGTGATTTTCAATTTTTATAGAGCCCATATAAGGAAAAAACTTTTTGAGCCCCCGGCCCCACATGAGCAAGATTTTTAAAATTCTTTTTCACCAATTTGCGTCGAATGTGGGTACCCAACAACTTCCCAAAGTTTAATGCTTCTACCTACACGGGAAGTTAAAGAATTAGTGATTTAGTAAAAACAGTTTTTGGGCCCCCGGCCCAACATGAGCTAGATTTTAAAAATTCTTTTTCGCCAATTTACGTCGTGAGAGAGTACCGAACAACTTCCCAAAGTTTCATGCTTCTACCTACACGGGAAGTTGGATAATTAGTGATGAATCATTGAGTCAGTCAGTCAGTCAGGGCTTACCCTTTTATTAGTATAGATAAATTTATATTGATATAAATCAATGTATGTATGAATGTTTGTCCATTAAAGCTGAATAAAAAATTCATCCGATCACGATGAAACTTTAGGAAATTGTTGGTTGCTCTTACGGAATGGTTTGTGTGGAAAAAAAAATTGAACATTGACATTCATGGTGGACGGCGGCCCCTATTTTTTTAAATTTATATTTCTTATATACAAATTAGTTTATGCGTTTGCTACATGGAAAATGGAAAATGAATGGATCGTTTCTAAACTTAATACATACATACTTTATATCCCATATTAAAATGCAATACGTGTTACTGTCTTGAAAAATATCGATTATACATTAAATATGATCCAAAATGAAAAGAACAAATGTTTTAAAAATTACATTTTGCACTAATTGGACCACGGAACTTTTAATGTCATTATTTATCTAGATATATAAAAATTAAAGTATGTCTGTGAGTGTGTGCATGTCCTTTATAAACCATGAATCCGATCGCTGTGAAACCTTTGGAGATAGTTTAGTACGCTCCCTAGATGATTCCTGGCAGCATTGTGTTCTATATTTAACACTCATGGGGCGCCGTGTGCCCGTAGTGTCAATTTGTGCTTACATGAGCTATAAAAATAGTTTAAGAGTTAGCTACTGTGTAAATTGATGAATCTTAATCAAAGATAATATATAAAATTTATACAGCCAATAATAAAATATTATAGGGCTCTGAACTCTTAATAATCATTCCTTCACGACCAAGGGGCATTAAATGCTTTTTTTTTAAACCTATAAGTTTATATTCCCCATTCGAATATTAATGATCTCGAGAAAAAATGACAAATATATCCTATATTGTGCAGATTAAAAATGAAAAGAGTTTCCAACTTTAGACTTTTTTTAATATGAGCAATTTAAAAATAATTTTATGCGTTAGCTACTGTGCATATGAAGGGATCTTAAAGAAAATTTGTATACACAAACCTGATAGCCCATGTTATCTTATCTTAGATATACAGACGCTCCTTCTATGCAGAAGATAATTGCGTCCACAGACCATGAGAGATGATCTGTTGGCAAGTGATGCAGCAATCACAGGCCACGGCTATAGGGGCTCCACGCATTACCCCAGCCGCCTAACTATTGTCTAGTTAGGTACCCATTCAGAGCTGGGTGACTCGGGGACTCCTCAGGCACCGGGAACAAATCCTCGCCATCGCGTGGATTCGAACTCATGACCATCAGTACGACAGTCGAGTGCGCTACCACTCGACCACCATGTTAAAAGGCTATAGGGCACTAAAAAAATGTAACTATTTATAAATCTGAATAACAAAGAACTGTTTATTTGGCACGAATCCTTTGAAGTAAAACTTATCACATGATAAAAGAAAATATTAAAGTATCAAATCAACAGTTAATCGAATATACAATTCAATGTACACGTTTTAAGAATCTAAATTAACGCTTTCATTATTTCAGCTCAGCATCCTTTCCAGTTATGTAGGCTATTAAAATTAGGGCTGCGGAAATTAGCGATAAATATACACGATTAATCGGTACAAATTTTTAGTAAAATTTAAAATAAGTAGTTTTTATAAGAAAAATAATATTAAAAAATAATAATTGTTTTTACTTTTTAATAATGAAATTCAAATTTATTTACATTAAATTGAACTACTTATATTTAAATAATTTAAATATATCTCTTAAAAATACTGCTATATTTTTTAAAAATTAAAAACATAAAATATAAGCTATGGGCATTTTATGAAATCTTCAGTTTAATGACGTCATAAATTTAATTTATTTTATTAATTTTTGTTTTATTCATTTATTTCCAGTAACAATTTTAATCATTTTTGGTGCGCTGGTTTCTAAAATTAGCAGCGTCGGGACATAAATTGCAAATAAATAATATAATAAACGAAGTGGCTATTCGGACCTGGGTCCCAATAGCCTACGAACGCTATTGGGACCCGATAGTCTTATTAAACGATAATTTTATAAAGTTTACTTTATAAATTTTAAAAGACCAATGGCGTTCGAGTCTTCCTGGTCTCATCGTTAGTGCGATGGTCAGCTGATAATTAAGTCTGAGTTTCGGTTTTCGGGTGAGGATTTTTTTTTTGTTTGTTTGTTAAATGAATTAATATTTAATATTTTGTTCATGATTTAGGTTTAGGGATAGGTTTTAGGGTGTGGGTTAGGTTTAGTGAAAGGTTTTAGGCTTAGGGTAAGGGTTAGGTTTAGTGATAGGCTGATAGGTTTTAGCGGGTGTAGATTAGGTTTAG
Organism: Radix auricularia; assembly: GCA_002072015.1. Lineage (NCBI taxonomy): Eukaryota > Metazoa > Mollusca > Gastropoda > Lymnaeidae > Radix > Radix auricularia. Next base: position 132,764 of record MUZC01000312.1, on the reverse strand, counting down.
TGATATAGTTTTAGGGTGTGGGTTAGGTTTAGTGATAGGTTTTAGGGTGTGGGTTAGGTTTAGCGATGAAATTAACAACATAATTTTAATTACTAACCATACTAATACTAGTACATTGTACTACACTGTCACCAGCGCATGCTCCGAATACACTTTTATATAACAGAACCCGCCCGGGTCCGTATATCAATCATACGCTATACGGACCCAAGTCCGAATAGCCGCAGCCTAATATAAAAGCCCAGGTCACTCACTCACTCACTGGATGTGGAACGCTGAGGAACAATGTACGACAGTCTACAGCAGTTAGTTGAAAAATCGTGTGGTGATTAGAGCTGTAAAAATATTTAAAATGACGTCATTGTTTCGTGTGCATCGGTGCTCAAAATACAATCCCTATTATTAAATACTTTGCCTACATTTCAGAAAGTTTAATATTTCGTATTTATCAAAGAAGGACAAGTTAGTTGGGCTTTTGAATAAGGTTGGCGCCGTAGGCGCCCTAAAAAAAGGGGGCGCCACAGGCACCACGGCGCCCCGGCACAATCTAGTTGAGAATAAATAATATAAAAGCCCAGGTCACTCACTCACTCACTGCATGTGGAACGCTGAGGAACGATGTACGACAGTCTACAGCAGTTAGTTGAAAAGTCGTGTGGTGATTAGCGGTGTAAAAATATTTAAAATGACGTCATTGTTTCGTGTGCATCGGTGCGCAAAATACAACCCCTATTATTAAATACTTTGCGTACATTTCAGAAAGTTTAATATTTTGTATTTATCAAAAAAGGACAAGTTAGTTGGGCTTTTGAAAAAGGTTGGTGCCGTAGGCGCCCTAAAAAAAGTGGGCGCCGCAGGCGCCCCGGCACAATCTAGTTATATATATTGATATTCTGTGTAATGACCAAATCACAATTTGTTACTGGCGACCTGTTCTGTGAAATGATATATTCACACGTTATTGTAACAGTGTCCTTTTCTGTGCAATAACATAAACACACTTTGTTGTTAATGTGTCCTTTTCTGTGTAATAACATAAACACACTTTGTTGTTACTGTGTCCTTTTCTGTGTAATAACATAAACACACTTTGTTACTATCGTCCTTTTCTCTGTCAGGGCCGGCCTAAGGGCATTGGAGGCCCTGGGCGAAGTGAATTTGGTGGCCCTAAATGTAACAGAAAAATCAATAATTAAATATGGAAATATTCGTGTGCGAGGCCCCCAGTAATGATGAGACTAATCGACTGCCTAGTTTGCCATGTCTAAAACTGAATATCTCTCTGTAATGACATATTCACAATTTGTGTTATTGTGCCCTACTCTCTGTAATGACATATTCACAATTTGTGTTATTGTGCCCTACTCTCTGTAATGACGTATTCACAATTTGTGTTATTGTGCCCTACTCTCAGTAATGACGTATTCACACCTTATTGTTATTTTGTCCTATCATCCATAGTGGCTTATCCAGACTCTGTTGTTGTTATTATCTTCCTACTCTGTGTAATGACATATCAGACTTTGTTCGCCTTGGTTCCAGCCTACATAAACAGAGTTACAGAGTTCACCATGACTCGCCACAGCTCGATGTCGTGCAGTCGGGCCCAGGTTTCATATTAACATTCTCGGAGCCAACAAAAGAACAATTCAGATGATAACAGCGGCATTGTTTCCTGACCTGCCGTGACCTCTTCTGACCTTCGAGACTAACCCTCCGCCAGGTGGTGTCCATGTCTTACCCACGTCATAAAAATTTCCGCCTTTCTCAATGGCTACGTTTTCACGCAATTAAATCACTGGAAACACAAGAATGGAGATTTCGCATGCATATTAATGTCAAGTATGAAGTTATATTTTTCGTTATTTAGCATCAGTACATCTGGTGTATAGGAATATCAAATCAAATATCCTCTTTTAAAAAAATGTTTATAAAACCACTCAATGCAAAAATCGAAATCTAAATTCTGTTTTATTTTGCCTTTTGATTAAATTTTACTTTATAAATATTTTGCCCTGAAATATAGTCATGTAAAAACCTTTTTAATTTCGTTCCTAACAAGATATAAATTGTTGTCTGGATTTTAACAGTCAACCGCTTGATTAGTTGACCACTAATCTGAGAGGTTTACGAGCTATAAAAAGGTACGTTTAAATAAGCTCACAAGATGAGGTGTAAACATTTTTTTCCCATCTCATTTTTCATATTGGCAATCTATGGGTTACCGCTTTGAGTAATTTGGTGATTGGGTAAATGGAATTTAGAAAAAAAAAAAAAAAACTGCGTTCAGTTAAAGCGACCATTGAGACCGAGTGTAAATTCCATAGAAATGAAAGCTGATCAAGACCCAGTTGTGGTCAAATATAAACAATTTTAAACAATGAATAAAACAAAATTCAACATTGATGTCATCAAAGACGGTTATGTGTACAAGAATCAACTCAAGAAGTTGGTTTAACTTCACTAAAAAAAAAAATTTTTTTTAATAAAAAAATTTGATAAATAAAATTTAAAAAATACAGAAAATAATTGTGCAGGAAGACAATAAATTTGAGCTTTATTTAGGAACTAATATTACAGTAGATATTGGTTTCACGCTTTATAGTTTATTCCCTGTAACGTCGTGTTTTTCATGTTGAAATTATTTGTAGAAATACAAAAGAACATTCAAATTTTATTGTCTTGAACACTGCTTCAAAATATAGGATAAAATAGATCAATATAAGCAGTAGAATGGCCGTGAGGCACCGGTGGGCGAAAGATAAACTTCTACTATTTAAATACAAGAAATGGACGTGGTCCATACATGACATCAAGCATAACAGGCAACATTAAATACAAGTTTCACTGAAATAGTTGCTTGCTTACAATTTATTTAATGACGTTTTAACTTTCTGTTCGCGTGTAACGACATTTCAATGCAGGCATTCGCTGACTAAATACTTTAAGTTAAATAACAAAAAAGTGATTTTTAACATGCTCATTTTCAAATAGATATGACTTAATATTGGAGGGGGTCTAACGTTTTGTGACGATTTGTGACGAGGGACGAGGGGGTGAAAAATCGGACAAAATCGCGTGACGTCACTTATGGTCGGCCTTTTCAATCAAACTGATATATTTTAGATACTGATTTTTAGAACTGTCTGAAATTTTGATCTAAATCAAATATTAATTACTTCCAAGTAATTAAAAAGTTCAGAATTTCGTTTGCATTAGATGTTAAAGCATTATTGCATATCAGTCTTGACTCAGTCGGTGTCGAATGCCGTTTGCAGCCTGGGTGGTTTACTTTACTAGGCTTAGTACTGTGCAAATTAAATTTGTTGTGCGTACGTACACATTCAGTCGAGACCCCATATACCCCCCCCGGTACGCATCCGTATGCAAAATCCCGTTAACCCCCCAACCCCCACATACACAAATTATTGCGTACGGATGGCCCCTAATGAGAGAGGCTAGAAGAGTTGAATATGTTTCCAGATTGTCTAATAGTTCAATATTTTAGTTTATGAAAGGAAGAATGCTGAGATTTCGACTTATTATTATTATTAATTGGACACTGCATTTTCCACCTGAACTGAGAGCATTGGAGACAAATAAACTGGGAATCTAATCAGCAGATCATATCATTACCACCATACATGTGACATAGGTGCTCGTCCATTCACAACATATCATTAACACCATACATGCGACATAGGTGCTCGTCCATTCACAACATATCATATCATTACCACCATACATGTGACATAGGTGCTCGACCATTCACAACATATCATTACCACAATACATGTGACATAGGTGCTCGTCCATTCACAACATATCATATCATTAACACCATACATGTGACATAGGTGATCGTCCATTCACAACATAGCATATCATTACCACCATACATGTGACATAGGTGCTTGCCCATTCACAACATATCATATCATTAACACCATACATGTGACATAGGTGCTCGTCCATTCACAACATATCATATCATAACCACCATACATGTGACATAGGTGCTCGTCCATTCACAACATATATCATTACCACCATACATGTAACATAGGTGCTCGTCCATTCACAACATATCATAACATTAACACCATATATGTGACATAGGTGCTCGTCCATTCACAACATATCATTACCACCATACATGTAACATAGGTGCTCGTCCATTCACAACATATCATAACATTAACACCATACATGTGACATAGGTGCTCGTCCATTCACAACATATCATATAATTACCACCATACATGTAACATAGGTGCTCGTCCATTCACAACATATCATATCATTAACACCATACATGTAACATAGGTGCTCGTCCATTCACAAGATATCATATCATTAACACCATACATGTAACATAGGTGCTCGTCCATTCGGAACATATCATATAATTACCACCATACATGTGACATAGGTGCTCGTCCATTCACAACATATCATATCATTAACACCATACATGTGACATAGGTGCTCGTCCATTCACAACACATCATATCATTACCACCATACATGTAACATAGGTGCTCGTCCATTCACAACATATCATATCATTAACACTATACATGTAACATAGGTGCTCGTCCATTCACAACATATCATATAATTACCACCATACATGTAACATAGGTGCTCGTCCATTCACAACATATCATTACGACCATACATGTAACATAGGTGCTCGTCCATTCACAACATATCATTACCACCATACAGTAACATAGGTGCTTGTCCATTCACAATATATCATATCATTAACACCATACATGTAACATAGGTGCTCGTCCATTCACAACATATCATATCATTACCACCATACAGGTGACATAGGTGCTCGACCATTCACAACATATCATTACCACCATACATGTGACATAGGTGCTCGTCCATTCACAACATATCATATCAATACCACCATACATGTGACATAGGTGCTCGTCCATTCACAACATATATCATTAACACCATACATGTAACATAGGTGCTCGTTCATTCACAACATATCATATCATTAACACCATACATGTGACATAGGTGCTCGTCCATTCACAACATATCATATCATTACCACCATACATGTAACATAGGTGCTCGTCCATTCACAACATGTCATATCATTACCACCATACATGTAACATAGGTGCTCGTCCATTCACAACATATCATTACCACTATACATGTAACATAGTTGCTCGTCCATTCACAACATATCATATAATTACCACCATACATGTAACATAGGTGCTCGTCCATTCACAACATATCATATAATTACCACCATACATGTAACATAGGTGATCGTCCATTCACAACATAGCATATCATTACCACCATACATGTAACATAGGTGCTCGTCCATTCACAACATATCATATCATTACCACCATACATGTAACATAGGTGCTCGTCCATCACAACATATCATATCATTACCACCATACATGTAACATAGGTGCTCGTCCATTCACAACATAACATTACCACCATACATGTAACATAGGTGCTCCTCCATTCACAACATATCATATAATTACCACCATACATGTTACATAGGTGCTCGTCCATTCACAACATATCATATAATTACCACCATACATGTAACATAGGTGCTCCTCCATTCACAACATATCATATAATTACCACCATACATGTAACATAGGTGCTCCTCCATTCACAACATACAGTATCATTATCACCATACATGTAACTTAGGTGCTCGTCCATTCACAACATACAATATCATTATCACCATACATGTCAGCGTGTACATTCACAACATTCTGATAAAGTTAACATTGAGGGTAAGATCAGGTAAAACGGATCTTAAAACATTTTTATAACAATTATTGTATTCCACTACTCACTACGTAAACATGTCACGGGATCTTCTTCAAATCTCAAGACATGGACATTAACCTACTTGCCCTTACACGTACCCTAGTTTGTCTCCCCTTTGGCTCGTTCCGCCCCTCACTTCATGCATTAATAATTGTCATCAATAGTTTAAAGGTCACCACCTATTTTAATAATATTTTTGATGTAAGAAGAATCACATTTTTAGGTAATGTTCGAAAAGTTCAGAGATTATTTCCATTACATTATACAAATTAATGTCAAATGAATGAACTTACTATAATATTATCACCATTATGGTCTAAACTACCATGATACAGTAACATTTGTGTGATGTTCTAATTGTTGTATGGTTGTCTAACTGTTCTGTGGTGGTCTAACTGTTGTGTGTTTGTCTAACTTTTGTGTGGTGTCTAACTGTTGTGTGGTTGTCTAACTGTTGTGTGGTTGTCTAACTGTTGTGTCGTGGTCTAATTGTTGTGTGGTTGTCTAACTGTTGTGTCGTGTTTAATTGTTGTGTGGTTGTCTAACTGTTGTGTGGTTGTCTAACTGTTGTGTCGTGGTCTAATTGTTGTGTGGTTGTCTAACTGTTGTGTGGTGGTCTAATTGTTGTGTGGTTGTCTAACTGTTGTGTCGTGGTCTAATTGTTTTGTGTTTGTCTAACTGTTGTGTCGTGGTCTAATTGTTGTGTGGTTGTCTAACTGTTGTGTGGTTGTCTAACTGTTGTGTGGTTGTCTAACTGTTGTGTGGTGATCTAACTGTTGTGTGGGTTGATCTAACTGTTGTGTGGTTGTCTAACTGTTGTGTGGCGGTCTAACAGTGTCCATTCAAGGCTATGGAACTTGTCCCCAACCCTTAGATAAACCAATACCACCACCATACGGGCAAGTGAGACACGTTAACTTTAGCTGGCGGCTCATCCTAGAGAAGACAAGACGTGAATACAGAACTCAGAGGTGGCGCTCCGTAGACGGCATGACATTTGTGACATGTGAACTGTCTAGCTCTAGAAGTTATTTATTCTTACACTTGTATCTCAAAATAGATTTAAACTTAAACTTTAAAAAATAAAATAATGGACACAACATAGAACAGGTTTATTTTAAATGCTTACAGTAACTGAGCTATGCCATTAATTAGGGCTCCTTCTGAAACCAAGACCAGAGAGAAAGGGGCCAGTTATCGAGAATGGCATGTCGCCCGTATCTCCCCGGTGTCGTGATACATCTGGCAGTACGACTGAGTAATGGCAGACGTGGTACCGGGCCCAGTGGGTGTATGCTCCAGTCGCTGGTAATCTATTGGCTACGCTCGGGGACACACGAGATGTGTAACAAATCTATCGTCTATCACTCTATGATGGGAAACTGCAGGCAAAGAAAGTCTGTCGAGTCATTTGTGTCTGTGCAGCTACGTTATAGACTTATATGTATCAATGTTGCCTTTTCTCTTCTTTAAAAAAACAACAAAAACACATTTTTATGAGAAATTAATTTTGTTGTTATAAATAGTGAGAAATTGACTGATCCGGTAGGTTGTTAAATATGTTGTGGTTTGATTTATTTCTTTTGATATGTGCTTATTCTTTCTGATTTCTGTCTTTACTTTTCGTAGATACGAAATGCGGCGATTACTTTGTGGTGAAGGTGGGACTTTGGGTTGGAGGATTCAATGCGAATGTTTCTATGGATTGTGATTCTGCGCGAGGACTCAAGCACGCGTAAACTCTAAAGGAAATGTGCCAGCGCTTGTCGCCCTATAAGTTTACAATGACCTTCGTTAGATATAGTTTGTGTAGCCATGACAACGAGGGTGTTACACACTCTAATTCCAGTGACAAACAGCTTCAGGAATGGAAAAGAAGCAACTATATTTATGGTGTGGTGTGGTTTGAAATACTAAATGGAATGGAAAACAAAAATCTGCCATTAGATGTCGGAAACGTTTAAAAATTGAAAATAACTAACTTTGGATTCTCGGTGTGAGTTTACATTTGTAATGTTCACCATGACCCCTGACCTCTCCTCACGAAGCATTGGGTGCTCACCTCGGTTGTGCTTTTCGATTATTTTGTGTATTCTAATAATTCAAATACAAGGGGAGGCCAGCGATGACAACGTAGAGAAGGGGAGACAACTTATCCTCGATCTTTACACCAACTACACGACGACGGCGACCCTGTTTAATCCGGTTGACCTGATCTTCGTTCTGGACCGGTCAGCCAGCGTGACCAGACCCGGCTGGCAGTCGGTGCTGCGGTTTGTGCAGACGTTCCTCGAGCACTTCACGGTGGACGCGGACAACACGCGGGTGGCCGTCATCAGTTACGGCACCACCGCCTCCGTCGACATCGATGGCATAAGATCTGGCGACTACAACAAGTGTGAGTTGGTTCTCAGGATCCAAAAACAGCTGATGAAGAAAGTAAGTCAATTGTTCAATTTTCCAAAGAGTGATACCTAATCCGTGTTATTTAAAAACAACAACTAGTGTGCACAGTAATCTTTTTTGTCAGAATTTTTAACACCCCACAAACACAGATATATTATTTTTATCGACATTTTCTGCGCCGTAAGTTTAAACTGCTGTGCGGCGTATATCAGTGTATGCCAAGCAAGTGCGCAGCTTAAAGGGAACATTGGTGACGAATGCTTCTCTTAAAAGGTGCGCTACTGATATTTAGTTTACATCCGTTAAATATTTTAATCCCGTTCCCTTAAACATGCGTTTAAATTGCCGTCAAACATAAACAGAGAAACAGAGAATAAACATTACTAAACTCAGAGGTGTCACCGGGAGGGGTGTGTGGGGAGTGTGGCTCCAAAGTGTAAAATTCTGTATATTCCCGTTATTTGGAACTGGCAAACTCGGAGCAGGTCTATGTGGTAAGTCGTGAGGGGGTTAGACACCATGAGCCACCGCACTGGGTGCCACCAGCCCTAATGACGTCTCTGATTAAACTTCTTTATTTTACACCATTCCAGCTGTTGTGATATGTTAAAGAATCTGTTTTTGTTATTTAGCGGGGATATTTGGAATTTTATTTCTTTTATCATTATGTTTATAAATCTTTATAGCCGGTAAATCGGTGGTGTTTGTGTGTTTTTAGCGCATTTTCGAGAAGTCGAATGCGCTATTGCACCCGTTTTGTCCGTCCGTCTGTCATCACCCTAGATCTCAGCAACCATAAGTCCTAGACCCATGATGTATATATGTTTTTTGTATGTCCTGACCTGCCATTTGTGCATCAACACTCAGTTACTCGATCCGTTAAAAAACCCCGTTAAAACTACCAAAAAACATTGCGAATCGAGAGATAACACTGGCGCAGGCAACGGCCGCCATTGCCGGAAGTCGAATACATCGTTTTGCAAGCATTGAAGAGTTAAAGTTATTGGTTAGTGGTGCGAAAGCGTGCAAAAGAATTAGGGGCAGAAATTGAAAACGTTTTCGAAACAAGCTTCAACATTCAACTACTTTCAACAAGATTGGCAACCACGATCTATCAAACAACAATTGATGGAGTATTTGGGCGATTAGCTGATTACAATTTCGAATGTTTCATTTATGAGTCCTATTTCAGTGACCACAAACCACTTGTAGTTAGATTAAAGAGAAAATAAAAAAATTTAAAATGTAAAGAAATGACTTTTAAATAATTTTTTTTCAGGTATATTCATTACACAAGAAAATTCATAAAAATATGTCTAAAATCTAAACACAATTACTGATAACTACATAATGCTGATATCTAACATAAGTACTGATACATAATACGAAAATGCGCTAACACGTCCTGAGTCCAAAAAGGGACCAGGCTTAACATGATTTTTTCTCCTAATTGTTATTTCATTCTAAATAATAAGAAAGAAAAAAATATGAGTGGATGTATTATAAATTGATGTAGCCAGTGCTACTAATGTTTCACTTCTCTCTGGTTTGCACCAGTGCTACTAATGTGTCACTTCTGTCTGGTTTGCACCAGTGCTACTAATGTGTCACTTCTCTCTGATTTGCACCAGTGCAACTAATGTTTCACTTCTCTCTGGTGTGCACCGAATCATGTCTCCATGAGGAGAGAAGGACATGAATATTGAAGACCTCATCTCACGAGGGCATAGATGACCTTATTTCACAAGGGTATATTTGACCTTATCTCACATGGGTTTTTATGATCTTACCTAACAAGGGTATAAATGACCTTATCTCACAAGGGTATAGATGACCTTGTCTCACAAGGGTATAGATGACCTTATCTCACAAGGGTATATATGAACTTATCTCACAAGGGTATAGATGAACGTATCTCACAAGGGTATTGATGACTTTATCTCACAAGGGTATAGATGACCTTATCTCACAAGGGTATAGATGACCTTATCTCACAAGGGTATTGATGACCTTATCTCACAAGGGTATAGATGACCTTATCTCACAAGGGTATAGATTACCTTATCTCACAAGGGTATAGAATACCTTATCTCACAAGGGTATAGATTACCTTATCTCACAAGGATATAGATCAACTTATCTCTGTAGAATAAAACAATGCATATACAAAAGAACCCCTGAAAGGATGAGAAATGAGCGGTCCGAAACAAAATTATAAAAAAAAAATATACTCAACTAGACATATTTTTTAAAAATATATACTTAAAAATTACATTGAATACAGAACAATGACAATAAATAAAGAAAACACACACAAAACTGCACGAATTAAAGAAAAATATTCTTTTTAAAAACCTAATAAATGACCTAAATAACAACAGAAAGGAAACAAAACTGCATAGAGAACAGAGAAAATACAGAACAGAAAATTAAATAGAAAACGGAATGCCCACATAAAAAGCCGTTAGTTAAGTAAATATTCAGGAGGAAATAAAATCTGACCGCAGTGGACAAACCGATTTTTCCTTCCTCCTTCGTTTTCCCTACAAATTAAACAATTATAAGATTACATATTCGAATTTTATTTCCTGGAGTTAGATCTTCAATAAAATAATTTTTTTAAACCCGTAAAAAAAACAAGTTTTTCACTATAAATCCTTGATATACTAGACATAACTATAAGGATGTTCATTATAACACGCAAGCAAAACAATCTGAAAATACAAAATTCTAGTTATGTCTCATAAAACGTGTTTATTATAATGCGCACCGATCGTGAATATATTTTTTAAAAGTTGCGCACCTTATTGCGCGACATGAAAGTTTGTTGAACATATTACGCACCACAACACTTTATCTCAAAAAATTAACATGATATAAATAAATAAAATAAAATTATTTGAAAATTCAATAATTCAATTAGATCTACTGTCTATTCGATCAATCTGAAATTTTGATACATCATTCTTATCATCGGCAAGTGTCTGTCTGCAAAATTTCAGCTCGCTAGCTTACGAGAAAGTGGGTTAAAAATCGATCCAAAGTTTTTTCGGCACGCACGCACGGTTGGTCGGTTGCATTGGCTCAGAAACCACAAGTTATTATAAAGGATTTAATAATAATGAGCATGAAACTAGATTGAAGTACATTTATTGTTGGACGTATTTTTTTTAATGTATGCAAAACATTTTGCAATTGTTAACATTACCTGGCCAAATACACTCCCTCAAACATGTAAGAAGCCGTGGGAAAAACAATTAATTATTACTTTTTAAGGAGAGGTGAATTAGAAAGCAGGGAGCTGGTGGTGGTGGGGGGACTGTGATAAAAAACATTAAAAACTTATACCGTTATTTCTAATTGTTTAAATGGGGTAAGCGATCTGCAAACTCCGCCCCTGGTGCTGTCCTACAAGTAAATATAGAAGAGCCGGTCACTTTCTTCATTCCCTGGTTAATTAATCGCTGTGACCGAGGACACCCTCTTGACAGCTGACACAGCATGTCGTGTCAGGCACATAAACAAGGATTAAGACAGAGGCAGTCAGATCCCAAGTGACTTTAAACTGCGTCTGCACAAACACATCGTGGATGACCTCCCCCTGCTGCACTCTGTTGTGTACAAAAAAAATAGTTAGCGGGAGACTGGACGCAAAAATAGCTTGACCGTATTTCCATGCACCAGACTTGACTGCCCGGAAATGTAATTAATGGCAACGGGTGTACAACGGTATTTTTTTAAAAAAGCCAATAACTAAAAAAAATTGTAGACTTCAGACAAGACAATTCGTGATATTGTGTATATTTATTGTTATAAAGTACGCTCACTTGTCTCTTTGTGTCTATACAGAGACGCCTTCAAACGAGGCTTATATCTTTGCATGTATCACTGTTTCCCTCTTATCACCCAGGCTTATTACTTTGAATTTACCACAGGTTCCCTCTGGCTACTCAGCCACACATGACGCCATTTTGAAGGTGAAGGACGTGGTTCTGAACTCACGAAGAACAGCCAAGAAGGCCGTGATAGTCATCACAGATGGTAAATCAAACATTGGACCAACGCCGGTCAGGGCCTCGGTAAGATCTGAAAACTGCCAAAACCTTTCGGTGGAAAAAATGAGACCAAAAAAAAAAAAAACACTGAAAAAAGAAGAAAAAAGAGAGAGTGATATATATATATA
>MUZC01000312.1:75741-108955 GCA_002072015.1 Radix auricularia | reverse complement strand
ACAGTTGTTGGTATGTAGGCCTACAATAATATGTGTAAAAAGTTTAACATATATATATATATATATATATAAAATCATACAAGAAAGTTTTTCAAACTGACTGCAATGAGATGTTAAAGTTAAAGTGATTTTAATAAGAGCTTGCGAAAGTGACCTGAAATGCCCGAATGACAGGTCATTGGGAAAGTGACTTGAATTTTGAATGAATGTTATATTTTTGAATTAGATTTAGAATAATTCAGAATAAGTTTTGACCGGAACGACATGTATGCAAAGTAAAGTGATTGAAGAAATGATAGGTCGCATAGGTTGGCAGTGTGACTGAAAATGACAGTTTTAAAAAAGTGACTTGAAACACGAGTTTGAAAAATGACAGTTTGGGAAAAAGTATTGAAATTACAGGAGTCAGGATGAAACACATAATGATATAGATAGAAGGACGGGGAAAAGCATATAGATGATAACGGGTTTGTGTTAAAGACAGAAAATTTAATGAGAAAGTGAGACAGATAACAGGATGACCGTAGAGGGAAGAGCTTAAGAATTGTCTGTGTTATAGACTGACTTAACAATGATTGTCAAGATTTGAAGATGTGGTGAAAAAAATGGACCGATTTTTTCCCCCCTCTTTAGCTTGCCCACGTGGAACATACAAGAACAAAATATCTCCAAGTAGGTGTTGGCCTTGCCCTACCAACTCCACCACTTTAATGGAGGGAGCCACTGATGTCAAACAATGTGTTTGTGAGGCATCCTTGTACCAGGAGGCCTCCGGACTGCCATGTCAAGGTAGGGGGGGGGATGGAGTTTCTCTTTTGAAGAATGTTAACATCGCAGGGTTAAACAATATTTTTCTCTGGCTAATGACACAATTTGTTTTTTTAAATAAAATTGATTTCCAAAACAATAAATTCTACACATTAAATAAAAAAGTTAATTTTAGCTAGCTTCCCTTTCTGGGATGCTTTAATAATTTTAGGATGAGATTATTTATAGAAAATGAATATCATGGGGCTCATGGGGGTAATGTTTTTCTTTTTAAAAAAAAAAAATAAAAAAATTATGTTTTAGTTTGATTACAGTGGCGTAGCTAGGGTAGGGGAGGGGGGGGTTTCCAAATTAGAAAGTTTCCTAGGCCCCCACTTGAGGAGCGCCCCCAAAGAGTGTCCTAAATTTTTTAACATTAAATATTATGCCCCAATCATTTATGAAGGGCCCCTAAAAGAGGCCAAAACCATGGGCCCCCAAATCCCTAGCTACGCCACTGGTTGATTATCAAGTTAGTGAGTAAGTCAAGTTTGTTAAATCTACATAAAGTATCCCATGAATATCAAATATAGCTCGAGTCTGTGTAGACCTCCAGGATATTGAACATGGTCAGAAGTTTCACGTGGGTGGGCGAGTGCTGGATGAGGTGCCTGACTCAGGACAGCCATGCAAAAATTTGCCGGACACATCCTGCCATTACCAATGTGATCTAGGATATCGTCTTGATGGCCACCCAGGACTGGTGTGTAACCCCAACGGAACATGGGAGGGAACTGTGCCGAGTTGTCGAAGTAAGGTGTTGTTGGTATTGTGCCACTTGTCAAAGTACATTCTGATGCTACTTACTAACCTATTTTTACCTATCTTTGTTACATTTTATGATATTTCATTTATTTAAACACATCTCAGATAACAAACACTGGCTAATTCTGGTTTATGTTATAGGATGGTCTTGCAGCATTCATGTGTATCTCCTAATATTAACAATAACTATCACCAAGATTCTGATACGCACAGACAGTGGATGATGGGAATGGGGAATGACAAGTACTTCATTTAAAGATCACACTTTGAATTTCAACAGAAATAAAACAATAAACAAATGTACAATCTTCAATTCGTGTGGTTCATGTATATACAAGCCTATATGTTACATTAATATGTAAAAGTCATGGAATGCATCTAAATCACACAATATGAAAGTGCTTCTCTAATTCTTAAACCCTCTTTACTACCCATCTCAATCCTGCATACCTCCAATTTTCACTTCCGATGAATTAAAAAAAAAAGTTGTTTTTTAAAAAAAAAAAAATTTACGGTATACATTATCAATTATAAATCATATTATAATACCATTACAGTCTATATGAATATATGTAGCTTCTACCTTGCTACCATAGAGTAATACATCTAGTCAATCCTTTTTGTAGCCTCCTATGGTTTAGTTGAATACATGTAGCATAATGTCTTGATATGATCCCGTGGATAAGATGCAAAATTTGTTTATTTACGGTCACTAAATATTGTTCATTAATTCATTTAAGCTGTAATCTGAATTTATATAACATATAAATCTCCAATCTCTTAGAGTGAATATTTATGAAAATCACCAAATAGGGTCATAATGGGACGGAAGCTTTCATGGTGCTTCATCCAATCAATGGAGCTCAATTCAGGACATCCACCATCAAACCAAATACAAACAGAAACAAACCAATCCCCACCCCCATCATAAAAATTAAAAAAAATAAAAATAGATGTTAATTGATTTCACAAAAAAAAGAAAGAATTTTTTCCCCCACCTACTTAGGTCAATGTTTGTCCCCTACCTACTTAGGTCAATGTTTGTCCCCTACCTACTTAGGTCAATGTTTGTCCCCTACCTACTTAGGTCAATGTTCGTCCCCTACCTACTTAGGTCAATGTTTGTCCCCTACCTACTTAGGTCAATGTTTGTCCCCTACCTACTTAGGTCAATGTTTGTCCCCCACCTACTTAGGTCAATGTTTGTCCCCTACCTACTTATGTCAATGTTTGTCGCCCACCTACTTAGGTCAATGTTTGTCCCCTACCTACTTAGGTCAATGTTTGTCCCCTACCTACTTAGGTCAATGTTTGTCCCCCACCTACTTAGGTCAATGTTTGTCCCCCACCTACTTAGGTCAATGTTTGTCCCCTACCTACTTGGGTCGATGTTTGTCCATTACCTACTTGGGTCGATGTTTGTCCCCTACCTACTTAGGTCAATGTTTGTCCCCCACCTACTTAGGTCAATGTTTGTCCCCCACCTACTTAGGTCAATGTTTGTCCCCTACCTACTTGGGTCGATGTTTGTCCCCTACCTACTTGGGTCGATGTTTGTCCCCCACCTACTTAGTCAATATTGTTTCAACTGTTATCTTTATATCTTTAAGTTGTGGACTGTAGCACCCTGGATTACCACAATGAGTTAGTTGACCATGGACTCATCAACTACATCAATGGAACAACAACTTTTGACTCTATTATAAGAATTTCTTGTGAAAATGGTTGGCGTGCTTTCGGAGACACTGAGAGAAAGTGCACACAACATGGTACATGGTCAGGCACACGTACATGGTGTGTAGGTGAGTAGCACAGTAATTTTCATTTTTATTAATTCACAACAATGCATGCGTAAATTATTTTATATAGCATATGTTCTGCAGACCCCTTTCTCTGTCGTAAATGAAATACTAGGACTCTGTAATTTATTATTGGCATGTTTCATTTAAAAAAAAATATTTGAATTTACAGATCTGTTTAATTTATTTGGTAGATTAAAATTATACCAAAATTACTGGGAGTGAACAGGAGTTGAAAACTTAGAATATTTAGGAGATATAAAAAAGATTTTCACTAGTTCCTAGGCCAGTTTTAGTTATGGCTATGACATCATTTTTGACCAAGCTCAATCCCAAATAACTGTTCAAGCTTCTACTCTATTGTAGAGAATAGATGTCCTGCTGTTCCACTAACGTCTGGTCTCATAATGACTCCTGCCATATGCGGACAAGCTTCCCAGCTCCCAGCTTCTGAGTGTTTGTTGTCATGTGAAAAAGGTTACAACATGACAGGACCCTCCAGGATTGTCTGCTCTGAACATGGCGTATGGGTTGAAAATACTGCAACAATTTGTAAAGGTATGGTATAAAATTGTTAATAAACCATATTTACTCTAATTCTAATTTTTAAATGATTTAGCTTGAAAGAACTATATTGTGCTAACTGAATATTCTAGTTTTTTAAAATATAAAAATAGATGTCATTATTTTGTCATTTACATTAGATAAAAAATTAAAAATATAAAAGAGTAATGCAATATAAAATTTAAAAATAAAGGAAATTGCACTGTATTATCAATATTGAATTTTTTAAAGCCACATTTTAAAAATGTGGATATAGAACTTTATAAGTTTTGACCTTTTTAAAAATTAATTTAAGCAACTATTTCATATTATTCCTATAAATTAAATACACAATTACTCTTAAACCTCATCCTCATCCAGATGTTGAACCACCATCAATAACTTGCCCCCCAGACATCACCACGCCAATAACAGTAGCTAATTATGCATTGATCCATTGGAGGTCCTCCCCTCCAGTGTATTCTGATAACTCAGGACAAGCTGTCCTCTCATCTACTGGGCTAGTGGACAGTCCTCTTAGGTTAACCGCTGGTTTTCATCAGATCAAATATGTTGTGTCAGACTCTTCTGGCAATGAAGCTCATTGTGTACAGAGTGTAACAGTTGTTGGTATGTAGGCCTAAAATAATGTGTGTACAGAGTGTAACAGTTGTTGGTATGTAGGCCTAAAATAATGTGTGTACAGAGTGTAACAGTTGTTTGTATGTAGGCCTAAAAATATGTGTACAAAGTGTAACAGTTGTTGGTATGTAAGCCTACAATAAAATGTGTACAAAGTGTAACAGTTGTTGGTATGTAGGCCTACAATAATATGTGTAAAAAGTTTAACAGTTGTTAGTTATGTAGACCTACAAAAATATGTGTACAAAGTGTAACAGTTGTTGGTATGTAGGCCTACAATAATATGTGTAAAAAGTTTAACAGTTGTTAGTTATGTAGGCCTACAAAAATATGTGTACAAAGTGTAACAGTTGGTATGTACAAAAATACAAATATAAAAATAAAATTCATTTAAAAACTGAAAATTAAGTTCCCATTCCTTAGTGAGGTGAAAACAAACACATTTTACTTATCTTTTAACTTAAAAATTTTTAAAAACAATTTAGGTATTATAGATTTTACAGAGATGTTATATAGTTAAGGCAGACTTAAAGTGCAATCATACCCATATTTGATATCCTCCTTAGGTTTTACAGTGCATTTAGTTTCCTGTCCAGAGGATTTTACTTATTACATGTCACAGCACCAAGAAAATGTAAAATGGCCAGAAGTGGTCTTTGCTGACAACAACAATGCGACTGTTCCTCACACTTGTGTACCAGCAAACAATACTTTACTACCTGCTGGGGCTTACACTGTGCAGTGTCTTCCCAACACCACATCCTACCAACAAGTTCATTGCCATTTCAAAGCTACTCTAAGGCGTATGTCAGATTTTGATACAACTTTTATCTTTTAAAAAAGTTTTAAAAAGTAAATTTCTCCAAATAAAATTCATGTAGTTATTTTTAATCATACTAGGTTAAGACATGAGCTTTAAAAAAAACTTACTTTTAATCTGTATTTATTTGTGAATTGTGCTAAAAGCTTTAAATTACATTTAAATTGGAAGACATATAATCAGAAATAATATTATGTCAAATATTGCCATTTTTTCTAAACTTAATTACCATTGTTCATGTTCATCAATAAAATCTTAATTATATTTGTTGCAGCACACCAATGTAATGTCCCTGCACCACCACTTCATGGAAGCCTCTCCTGCTCATCCACACCAACTTCACTGCTTACGTGTGTGCCCCAGTGCAACGACAACTTTGACTTTTATTATCTTCCTCAAGGCACTTATGTGTGTAATCATGAAGGAAATTGGAACCTTAAAAAACCTGGTCAATTCTGGCCTGATTGTTCTCGTAAGCTCAAATTTATTTTATATTTATTAGTTGTTTACTTTTTTTTTAAAATGTAAGGGGAAAAACCCACTGTTTACTTTAGGGAGTATTAGGTTTATATTAGGTTTAACTTGTGGTATTTAGTAATTTAAAAAAAAGTATTCATCTAAATGTGGAATGTGTTAGTAAAAAAAAAAAAAATTGTAACTTGGTTTACTAACAACATGATATTTTGCAATATATTCAAAATGAATTTTTATGGAATACAATAATAAATTTTTACAAATCAGAGGTTTCTGTTTTTAGTCAGTGCAACTTTCTTGTTAAACATTCCTTTTATTAGAGACTATATTAAATTTAATCATTTTGTAAATTATTATTATTTTATTTTCTCCTGACATAGACATCTGGCATTTTAATTGTCCTTTGATTTTAAGTCTTAAATATGTTTTTGGGCCTTTTAATTTACTTCACATAACTTCCAAAAGAATAAAGTTTTTATCTTTTTGTTTTATGGATTCTAGGAAAATACAACCCACAGACAGCTTTGCTAAGAGGCCAGGCCAAATTCTTTTATTATAAAGGGAACTGTCCAGCTGTCAGAGAAGAAATTTCAGTTAAGTTCAAAGAATTTCTTGAGAGCCAGGCATGGAATGTGTGTGGAGGAGCCACCTGCAGTATTGAGGATGTACAGGTGTTTTGTGGCACTGAGGCAAAGAGAAAACGTAGGAGTTATGACACAAGTGAGAGCTCCAAGTCTAAGATTTTGACTTATGAAACAACGGGGATAGACCCAGAGTATTATATAGAGTTCTTATCAATGAAAGAACAAAAGTTTTTTAGAAAAAAAAGAAATTTACCTGATGTTACAACAAATTTATTTAAGGATAAAAGTAGTTACAATGAAGAAAAAAACACAAGTGATGGAGGTGAACTTGATGAACTTGAGGTTGTCACGCGCAAACTCTTTTACATGGATATTAAGACAGATAATGTTAATGAAGCAGACATGGTCAACTCTCAAAAAGCTGATAATATTTCTAATAGAACCGTTCAGGGAAGTGCGCACCTTGTTACTGAGATTACAAAAAAAATTCCCCATTTTGAGAAAGTTGACCTCAGCACTGATAGGCCTGAACAAGAGAGGATGATGAGCCAGGCAGGAGCTCCACCAAGGGACAGTGATGTTGAAAGGGATCTGCCAAATCTCAGTGATGATGTCAGGGGCACAAGTTATCAACTTTATGACACAGATCTTCCCGATATAGATGGTGATTATGATGATAGAAATAACCAGAATCGTTTGATTGGTCGATCAGATGCTGATAGTGTCGCCGGGAACAACAGTTCTGACACGCCTCACGTAAGTTTGAATTTAGCAGGAACTAAAAAACTTTTTAATCCCCCTAAAATCTCAGTTGTTATGACAGTGATTGTTCAAGGGGTTTAGAATATATCCAAAAGTCATGCTAGGAAAACATAAAAGTAATATGGGGGTGGATTAAATCAATAGCATACTAGCTTTACTAGCCTTGGGGATAGTCATAAGATTGACATAGAGAGTATTCAATATAAACAGCTTTGGCTATTTCTTAAGCATGTACATTTTTTAATGTTGAGATAACTGCAAGAATTCCCTTGCAAAAGCTCAGAAATTTCAAAAAGTATACACTTGTTTTGTGTTTAGGATTTGATGATTGGTTATTTTAAACATAAATTTTGTTCTCTACTTTATCAAAATTAACATCTAATGAAAAGTTGTCCAAATGAAATTATTGTTATGGAGCTGAAAGTTTTATTTTCTCTTCTAGCAAAATGACCAAGTTTCAGATTTTTTTGTTGAATAATTTTCAGAGCAGTAAAAATAAATGGCCTACCAAACCCATACATTATATTACAGTACAAAGCCTGGTTTCATTAATAGCCTTTTTATAAAGTTAGTTATACATGGTATATTAAATTAAATTAATAAAATTTAGAATGTTACATTAAATTCAATTTCAAATAAAGTTTTGTTTTGTTGCAATTAGTTCTTATCTTACCACTGGAAAATACAGTAGAAACCTTTGAAACTTAAACATGCTATGTAGAACTTCAGGAAGGCATGAAATTGAAAAAAGCCTTAACATTAGTTAGAAAAGGGAAACACACCATTATTCTAAAAAGTTTATAACTACTGAACTACTGTTTTAAATTAAAATTACAGCCTTTAATTTTAAGGTTCAAGATAATTTTTTTTAGTGATCAATATTAAATCCATTACACTCATTGACTGTTGTCTTGGAACTGTGTAACATTGCTTTAAACCTCTTGACTCTTGCATAAAGTTTGATCATGTCTTAATTTTCTATATATTTCAGTAATTTTATTATTTTAAAAATTAAACTAAGATAAAAATATTTTACAGGATGCAAGAGAGCTGAGAATTCACTTTAAAGTGGTAAGCAATGTTACACAGTTCCAAGACAACAGTCAATCAGACATGATTATTCAGCTTTATGATGTGCGCCAGCGTCTCAATGAGACATTAGCCAAACCTTCATTAGTTCTAGGTGAAGGCAATCAGACAAACTCTGGAAATGATACTTTTGTTTTGATTGTTAGAGAGCATTTTGTTGAAGAGCCAGAACTAGCTGAATGCAGAACTGGCTACTTGACTCATATTGCCCCTATTGGAGAAATTCAGACATGTGGTAAGTAGAAGCAATATTAACAGTAAACCAAGTTTCAATATTGTTTGAAGGTATTCAGCTAGGCAGTCCTGTATTAAACCTGTATATACCAAAAGAAATTTACCTGCAATTGCTCTCCTTTCAATGCCTTTAGAACTAGGTAGTATTTAAAAAAAGCTGAAATATGTCATGGATACCTTATTTTTATGCATATTCCCTGCGGGTCATACCAGATTTTACACCCCCCCCCCCATGGGGTATCTCCGTGGGCGGGGTAAATGAATTTTTTAAAACTGAATAATGCATCAATTGCACTATTAATTATACATGAACATAAAATTAGATAGTGCAGGGTATATATGTATAAGTTAGGCGGGTTATACCACAATTTTTTTACAGAATCTAAAAATTCTGCGGATTATTTTCGTGTGCGGGGAATATGCATAAAAATATGGTACTTTCATTAATCTCATTAACTGTGCATTAATTTCAACATGTCACTAACTACAGTATGTTTGAAAAAACGAACTAAAAGTATTTTAAAATAAAAATCATATGTCTCTCTTATTATCTATCTCTCTTTTCTTGTAGTTGCCTGCCCAGCTGGGTACTATGACAATGATGAAAATATATGCCGTCCATGTGCTAGTGGTTTTTATCAACCTAATGAAGCTCAGAGTTCATGTATTCCATGTCCAGAAGATACAACAACAGAGTTGGAAGGCGCTGATAATATTTCTCTATGTCTTGGTAACTAGTTGTATAATTTTAAAAATTATGTTTTTTGAAAACCACCCAAGCACTCATAAATAATAACATTTAAATTTTGTCAATTTTTTTGATATTTATTAAGAAACTAGTAACACACATAAAACATAACTTTGAATTTTTATTTCCATCTTTTTAATTCAACATTTATTTAAAGCTTTAAGGCTGTCAGACCTAAAATAATTAGTGAATTTTTTTAACAGTCATAATAAAAACTTAATTTTCAATTTATTTAAATGTCTTCTTCAAAATATTTAACGATAATTTTTTTTGTGTGTGGGATTTTCATGTATTTTAATTACATCTTTAATCCATTTAATTTTGTAGTACAAATTTTTAAGTTTAAGAATTTAAGTTGAATTATTTAGAAGATTTGGGACGTGGTGGTCGAGAGGTAGCGCGCTCGACTGTCATACCGATGGTCACGAGTTCGAATCCACGCGAAGGCGAGGATTTGTTCCCGGGGCCTGAGGAGTCCCCGAGTCACCCAGCTCTGAATGGGTACCTAACTAGACAATAGTTGGGCGGCTGGGGTAATGCGTGGAACCCCTATAGCCGTGGCCTGTGACCGCTGCATCACTTGCCAACAGATCATCTCTCATGGTCTGTGGACGCAATTATCTTCTGCATAGAAGGAGCGTCTGTATATCTAAGATAAGATAAGATTAATTTTTTTTTTCAGCTCCATGTAAACCTGGTGAATATTCCTCTTCAAGTGGACTAGCCCCTTGTCAACCATGCCCTCTTCACACTTTTATGCCATTTGCCAGTTCTACAACCTGCATGCCTTGTCCATGGGGCAGGAAAACTCTTTCAACTGGGTCCAAATTTCCAACAGATTGCATTGGTGAGCTGATACAAATTTCATTTTCACACTATCAAAAAAAATCTGTGTTCTTTTGATGAAAATGGCAAAAATCAAAATTTAGGACAATTTAAATCTATCATTAAAAAAAAAAAAATTTATAAAAAAAAATAATAATATTTTACACTTACTGGTATTTTTAATCACCAAAAGAATAAATGGCAAAGTTTTTGGAGGAAAAAGGTATTCATTTATTGTAGAGTAAATTTAGGTTAATTACCCAATATTTTTATAAGACAATATGTAAGGCAAGGTATTTTTTAATTAAATTTATAAAATAAAACCAGTTCATTTAACAGTACATAAAATATTAACGCAAAATGTTCTCCTTAAACATAACAGATCTTTGTCATCCTGGCAACTATAGTGAAACTGGTCTTGTACCATGTCAACAATGTCGTGTTGGGTCCTACCAACCAGACTATGGAGCGACTGAATGCTTGTTGTGTGATACAGGACAGACAACTCTGACCACAGGGGCTAAAAATAACTCATATTGTATTGGTAATTATGTTGTTTTTAACAAAATTATTCTTTACAACTTTCAATAAAAAGTCATAAAATATTAACAATCTATTTAATAAGGCATGGACTGTTTTGTCTTATTATTAACAAATAATGCAATTTTAAAATAAGGTTTAGTTTAAAGTAATTTGAATTTTAATTAATTTCAACTTTTGGAGAATTTTTTGTTGTTATATTATAGATGAGTATTATTTTAAGATTTTCTATATAAAGGAGTTGATCTTTTAAAAAAAATTTTTTGAACTAAAACTTACACCTATGAAACTTATTTCCAAAAATAGAGCTGAATGCATGCATGGTGTCAAATTTGTCTTGCAAAAACAATGGCACCTGTGTCAGTGAGAATGGGGAGGCCCAGTGCATGTGCATGCTGGGATTCACTGGTATTACCTGTGAGCTTAATACAGATGACTGTGTAATTACCTCATGTCAGAACTCAGGAGTGTGTATTGATGGTATAAACAGTTTCACCTGTTCATGTCAACCAGGTTTCACAGGTGCGTCAAATTCATTTTATAGAAAACAGAAAAATTATCATGGGATTAAGTTTATTGTTGGAAAAACTTTGTGCTGTTGTAAGTATTTTTTTCCCTCCATGAACTTTCAATAAATCATTTGTGCCTCTGACAATTCCACAATCTTCTTTTCTTCTGAGTGAACTTTAATTTTATTTTGTAACTTGGCAGGTTTTTACTGTGAAGTCAATATTGATGAATGTTTATCTGCACCTTGTCAAAATGGAGGCTCTTGCTTGGACCAAGTTAATGGTTTCGAGTGCTATTGCCAAAATGGCTTCTCTGGGGACAATTGTGAAGTTAAACTGGAGAAATGTGGTCACAGCATTTGTGTGAATGGCATATGTCAAGAGGACCATAAATGTCTATGCCACAATGGATATGCTGGTGAGTGACATTGGAAATTAGAGAGCTTTTCACAAGTTGAGGCCTTTAATGGTAAAAATTTAGTCTTCAAACGAATTTTAAAAAACCACTGTATTTTCTCAGAATGTGATATAGTGTGCATACTCCCTCAAGAGTCTCTCTATCCAGCCTTTTATTTTCTTAAGCAACTCCCGCTTGTCACTAGCTTATATCACCAATGTCCATCTCGGGTTCCAAAAATGTACCCTAAACATTCTGAAATAACACATTATATTTATTGTAAAAAATAAAAAATTGTATTTACATTTTTTCATGACATATTTTCTTATCACTC
Organism: Radix auricularia; assembly: GCA_002072015.1. Lineage (NCBI taxonomy): Eukaryota > Metazoa > Mollusca > Gastropoda > Lymnaeidae > Radix > Radix auricularia. Next base: position 97,083 of record MUZC01000312.1, on the reverse strand, counting down.
TCCACAGCACTTTACAAATACTTTTAAATGATAAGAGAGTTTAATAAAGACATTTTTCATCGCTAAATTAAATAGCTATTTGGTATAAACTTAAGTGGGTCAGTTTTTAATTATGAAAACTCGATTATTTTAAAATAATCTTAAATATCAGTTTTTGCGGTCCATTTATAGGGGCTACATGTAATGTAACCTATGACCTCTGCTCATTGCACCAATGTTTACATGCTGAGAAGTGTGTCTCCACACCAGGTCATTTTCAGTGTCACTGTCTACCTGGTTTTACAGGTGGGTAAGAGAAAATAATATTAATTGTAAAAAAAACTTCATGCAATTTTTAAAGAAGTATCTATCCAACAGTTTATTGAATTATATTTATATTATAAACCAAGATTAGCTGACAACCTATAGATCATGTCTGCAGCTTGACTCATGCAGAGTCATCAAGTGCTGATTAAAAACACCATTAACATCTGAAAAACTAATTCCCAATTGTTGGTTCAAATCCCCACCCAATATTTGGTTCAACCTTAGTTTGCCTCCCATAACATTCCTTCTATATTTATATATAGATTTCTTCAAGCAACTCAAGTAACTATTCAACATCTAAAATTCAAATTTAACATTATCTGTATAAACCACTCACACTAAATATCAAAATATCAGTTATCAGTCATAACACAGACAGACACAGTCATAAGACAGACAGACACGGTCGCGACACAGACAGACACAGTCATAACACAGACAGACACAGTCATAACACAGACAGACACAGTCATAACACAGACAGACACAGTCATAACACAGACAGACACAGTCATGACACAGACAGACACAGTCATAACACAGACAGACACAGTCATAACACAGACAGACACAGTTATAACACAGACTGACACAGTTGTAATGCAGACAGACACAGTCATAACACAGAGAGACACAGTCGTAACACAGACAGAAATAATCAAGTCATATAAATTAATTTAGTCGGTAAATAAAATCTCATAACTTGGAGCAGAAGATGGTGTTCTCTTGTTTTCAGGTTTGTTATGTGACAGTATGATAGACTTCTGCAGCCCCTCACCATGCTTTGGTAGATCCACCTGCAAAAGTCTCCAAGGAGGTCACCTCTGTGTATGTCCTCCTGGGTGGACTGGGCCACTTTGTAATCTTGGTAGGTGTCAAAGTACTTTTTGAAATGTGCTATGATGTGATAAGATGAAACGTAAGTGTGCCATGATATAGCTTGAATTATAAAGCATGATAAAAAAATTACATTTTTTAGCATAAAGCTTTACTTGAGTTGGGAAGACATTTTTTTTTGGAAAGAATTACTGAAATTAAAAATAAGAGAAATCTTTTTAAAAAGTTTTCATATATATAGTGCTTAGTTGTTATTTTAAAAGCCCTTCTTTAGCTGAAAAAACCAACATTTTGCCATGTAAAAACTTACAAGGAAATATACAAGACATGTAGAAACTAAAAAAATGCCTTCAGGATGTCTTTGTTATTGCTTGCCAGAAAGGAGCAATACATAAGTTGGTGGGTAACATACATACAGAGTATGATTGAGCCTGACAAGATGTTACAAAACAGTGACGTCAATTCAGGCTCACTCATACCACCTACTTATCTATAAGCCTGATTGCAATCTCACCCACATTTTGTTCAGGCGCTTTGGGGGAGACGCTCAAAAGTGAGAAAAAAAACTCCAACTCAGAAGGCAGCAACCAAATTAATGAAGGATGGCCGCAGTGGTCTAAGTGGTAGCACGCTGGACTGCTGAACCGTGGCAAGAACTCAAGTCACGGGTTCGAGCCTCAGCACTGGCAAGGCCCTCAGAGCATTGTGCTAGCCACACAATCCCTTGCTCGTTAGTGGTGGCTTAATAAACTTCTGAACGCTACTTTACTTGCCCTAGCGTCCGTCATGGACTGAAAAAGGTGTTATTAAAATTAATAAAGGGTAAAAATTAGCTTACTGTGTGATCACTACTGATACAAAAGTAAAAGAATTAAAAACTCGTAATATAAATACTATATATATGAGTTTAATACTAACTGAGAAATTTTACTTTGTTCCAGAAGCATCACCTGACTTTGACCTTGTGTTCAATGTCCCGAACTTTGCCGGCTCTTATGTGGCCTTCCCATCGCCCTTAATGCCAAGGCTCCCAGAATTCTCCCTCTGCGCCTGGTTCAGGCCACAACCCGCTTCATCTTATGCCACAATAGCAACCTTTACCAAGCCAAACAGGCCTTTAACCAGCAATGACTATCTTACACTGAGTGATGATACACAGTTTGGTGTTGTTTTTTCACTGAGGCACACTGATAAACTCATTGTAAGCTATTTATTGTGAAGTGATTAGAGTATTTAGAGTATACTTTATTTTTCATTTTGTTAAAATGACAATAAATAAGTATGAATACAATTAAATTATCATGGTAAATTAAATTTTTCATAAGATTTATTATTTGCATTTACTCATGTTCCAGGTAAAGATATTTGATGATTCGCTTCCAACCAATGCGTCATTGACACCATTAGTTTGGTCACATCTGTGTTTTACATGGCATTCTGCCAGTGGACAATGGCAAGTGGTGGTCAATGGGTCATTGGTGTCAGGTGGAAGTTTAGGTGCAAAGCAGCCAGTGCCGGAGGAGCTCAGTGTGATTATAGGTTGGTAGTGTGATATTTCGTTTGCTCGAAATCAAGAGTTTTTAGCTCTAGACTGTGATGATAAGTAAATGGTGCACTAGTATTTTGTTAAAATCAAGAGGTTTTAGTTCTTCAGTGAATATTTTTTAAGCTTGCTAAAAAATGTTTCAGTCTCTCTTTACACTTCAAGGTGTTGTTTTAAAAGGTCAAGATCAGTACAACATTTCAATTTTGTTACCCTTCTTTCCCAAGAGTTTTAATTTAACATTTGATTTATTGCTATGTTAATATCGATGAGATTAATTACATATTTATTAAGTTATTAAGGTATAAGTATAAAATTATGCTCTGTTCCTTTAATCTTAAACAAGTATAGATAAAAGTATTAATATTTATGAAAACTAAATGAAAAAGTAAGAAAATAAAACCTACTTGTAAAAAAAAAAAAATTAATTTGGTGTTATTTCATCTACAAAAAAGGCAATAATTTTATGTAATAATGTTATTAACATTACTTAGGTCAACAGAATCCTTACCATGCTGAGGCAGCAAATATTTGGGATACATACTCTGGAGAGATAACTCAGTTCAACATTTATGGTAGAGTTCTCTCTCAACCAGATCTTGTGGGCTTAGCTAATCTAACCAAATGTAACCAATCATGTGGGGATATTATCAAATGGACTGATGTTTTGATGTACCAAAAAGGAGACTTGATCACCAGAGAATACAGCCAGTGCTTAGGTATTTCTTTCTTTATTAATTTTCTGTAAAGGATTTATTTTGTTCATAGCATTGATTTTTAAAAATAAATTGAAATAATAATTTTAATAATATCACCGTCGTTCAATACTTCTACCTGGGATATTTTAAATGTCTCAGTTGGCCAAAATGAGCTTCTCTGAAAAAGAACTACAAGTCAAGGAAGAGATTTTCAAATAAATAAGTTTAAAAATAATTTAAATGGTCTTTCACATAATTTGTCTACCTTAAGACTGCATCATCCCACATTGTCTCCTTAATTGTCTTGTTGTTTTTTTTGGTAGCCTTTTTGTACAATTTATTTACCCAAAAATTCATTTTTATTAATGATTTCCTATTACAATTTGCCAAAGGCAGTCAGGTTATTTATTTGAAAAAAAAAAAGAGTCTTTTTAAAAATGTAAAAAGTATTAATTTGAATTAACTGGTGAATCAAATCTAAGCTTTTCTTTTTCTACTCTTTTTTTAAAAACAGACATCAATGAATGTTGGTTCCCAAATCAGTTCCCATGTAATGACAACAGAGAGTGTTTGGATATGCTTGGTTCCTATAATTGTTCAGAATGTGCGGAGGGTTACAAGGGAGATAACTGTTCAGAGAGAGAAGATGAATGCATTTATAATCCTTGTAATAATGGTTCTTGCGTTGATGGACCTGATCCATTTGACTATACTTGTTTATGCCCTGCTGGGATTACAGGTAAAAGACACACAATTCAGTCTTTTTTAAAAATTTTAGTTATAGATTAATTAATTTAATTTATTTTGATTGAGAAATTATTAAAGCTGCAGTTATAAAATCATTTAAAAAAAAAAATAAAACATAATTTGAACTCTTAAAAAAAAAGATCTAAGTTTATATAATTTATACTTTTTTTTCAGGGTTGGGATCATTTTTGTTGTCTTAAACTAAAATTTACTTAATTTTATTGTTTTTTAATATAAGTTCTATAATTTATAAGGCAATATACAAATTTTCAATCTTAAATATATATTTCCAATATAAAATCTAATTATGTTGTTTTCAGGTTGGGATTGCAGTATTGTAATTGATTTCTGTGAATCAAATCCATGTCAAAATGGAGGCAGATGTATCCCTCTTGTTAACTCTTTTTCCTGTCAATGTCCATCCTCCAATATGGGACCTCACTGTGAAGGACCAGCAACAGCATGTTTTCCCAATCCATGCCAGAATCATGGGATATGTCTAGAGAGAAGTACAGACACATTTGATTGTCGCTGTTCTGACCTGTTCACTGGTAGATTATGTGAGACCCCAAGAAACTGGTGTGATGAAAACATCTGTTTGAATGGGGGTATTTGTCTTAATTCCCCACAGGGTGGTTCTCAGCCAAGTAGTGCAGGAGTCAACTTCTGTAAATGTCCAAAGGGCTGGATGGGAATATATTGTGATGTTGAGACAACACCATCTTGTGACTTATCACCTTGTGTAAATGGAGGAACCTGCATGCCCTTGCCTGGCTCAGTTGAGGGTTACACCTGTCATTGCCCTGAGTTACCAGGTGTAAAATTGGATTCAAACTGTGGATTCTTAAGTCCGTGTGAATCTTCACCCTGCCCTAACACAACACAGTGTGTTTCATATGTGAACCTAACATACTCTTGTGTGTGCCTCTCTGGACATTGCGGGCCTTGGACTGGCTTCCATGATTTTAATGTTTCTGAAACAAATTCAACTACATTCAAGAAACTGAGTAAGTTCATTGAGATTTATTTTCAATGAATCTATATATCTATTTAGAAATTTAAACAATGGGAACTTGCTTTATTTTGCATCATTGTACATTTAAATAGAATTAATTTTGATGCATAAGCTAAACTATAACATTTAGATGTTTTTGGCCCAATAACTTTATGTAAGTAGCCTACCCATAATCAATTTTTATTCGCTTAAGTAGTTATATTTAAACTACATACTACAAAGGCTTTTGTAATGTGTAATGAAATATGTATCATTTTACAAGCGCTTTGCGGCCTCAAAGTATTAGGGATTATTCATAAAAGTTTCTATTTCAACAATTTTAACCTGTTTTAACTTTTGTTTAAGGTTAATTTTTTCATGTGATTAAAAGGTGATTAAATTTAATAAAATATTTGTTCAGTTAATAGTATGAAATTTAGAATAATTATTACAGTTTTGTTTCAAAAAAATATTCCATCTTCTGATACAAATTTATTGGTATATTTAGGTTTTCAGCTATAAATCTTTTATTTTTTTATTTGATCTTCAGACAGCAATCTATTATTATCAGAGGATTGGATCATGGCCCTGATTGGTGGAACTACTGCCATATTCATTATTGCAGTAATTTTTCTCATTTACATGTGCCGTAAAAGAAAACCTATTAGGTACTTCCTGGTAATATTTTAACAATCTGTTACAGAATCTTCAGAAAACTGAAAGCATTTGTTAATGAAAAAACATCAGTTAAAATTTTTTTGGAAAGAAGTCAACTTGAAAAGAACTAGGTTATTAGGTCATTTAATTTTTAAAAAATATTGGCTCAGACAATCATTAATAGTCTACATTTTATTGAAAATCCCTCTAGATTATGAAGGTTTCAAAAACTTTTTTAAATCAATGGACACTAATTTACTAAGGATTTTAATATGTTGAAAGCAGTTTCCCTAACATTTCTTCATTCTTTTCTCACACCAACTTTTCAATGTGGAGGTTTAGCATAGAACAGGTACTTGGTGTAAGCTTACATACTTTATGAAATGACATTTCAGTGGTGGCAAATACTTATGTCTTGAAATAATTGACCATGATTGTATCATCATCAGGTATGATCTTGAAATGTTAAACAGTGGAAGAGATGTTGCTCTGGGACATGTAACCAATCCAGGATTTCACATTGAGGAAACAGATGCAGAAGGTAGAGGTTAACTTTTAGTTAGTGATGGGACGAGGCCAAAACTTTTAAAGATTCCTAGACGATTCCAATGCTAACCAATTATCTCGATTCCCGATACAATTCCGATTCCGATTTCTGGCCATTATTACATATAAGTATTACTGTGCCTAGGTATTAAGATTTTAAAAAAGATTGTTTACATTTCGCTGATAACATATGGTTTTAAATAAACTTCCTGCAGGTAATTAAAAATCTTGGAACAAAATAAATAAAATAATATAAATGTAAAATAGTAGTTTTTTATTAAGCAATACAAACTTGGTGCTGTCACAGGCTTATGAATGAAAGATTACCTTGGCGCTGGGAGCGGCTCATGGTAGTTAATCAGTTAAGAATCGTATTGGTATCAGAATTGGGTCTGAATTATTCAGTTCCGATACCAATTCCTGATGCCTTTGAAAAATCCTGTTATTTTGATTATTCCAATACAATTCCAATTAATTGCCTCATCACTACTTTTAATAATACAATGATTAATTTTTATTTTTTTTTTGCTAGGCTTTATCCTAGAAGCATAAGCTTATTTGCGAATCTTTATAAAAAATTTATTTTGCAAAGTACGTTTTTTTTTAAATAAAGAATAGCTTCAGGAATTCTTACAGAATATTATATAAAAATAAATTACAATAATACAAGAAATTAACAGACTTGTGACAATCTGCTAAAACTGAAAACCTTTTAAACTTAGTTCATGTGAAGCTAGTCTTAAATAAGTAACAGTATTTTGTATTGAGACTGTGCAAATAAAACACAAGCTCAAGTAGTTTTTCATGGCATTATTGCATTTTTTTATTGACAGAAAGTACCTATGCTGAACTGGGTGACTACAACACGACCAGTGGTGACATCGAGAGACAAGATCCTCCCGCCTCAAATGAAACTCTCATATCAAGTAACAGGAGAGCGGAGACTAGAAAAATGTCCTCAACATCCTCCGGTTCTTTTGCATCTATCCGCTCTACTTTGTCCAAACAATTATCCAAGTCTGATGAAACAGCACAGCCACTTCTTACGGATGAATATCTGGAGCCATTATCTCTTAAACAAAAATTAGGCAATAATTCAAATTTTTTTACTGTGAACGATCCAGGCAATAAAAGTGCTTTTCTCAGAAAAGAGGTTTCTAACCCTGATGTGCAGAGAACAGGCATTGTAAATGCTGGATTCAACCCAGACAACTATATTATTCCAGATCAGATTAAAAAGAATGCATCTCCTGTGATAGAAGATCAAGAAGGCACATCGACACCGAAGGATTCACAGAAAAAAGTTGAGCCATCTTATGAAAATTATGTGAGTGAAACTTCTAAAACTGTTTCATCACCCTACGTGATTATGCGAGCTAGTAAAAATCTTGCAAATAACAAAATCAGTACGGTGCAATCAGAAAGGGAAAATGAAAAGTTAAATCAAGATGATAAAATTAATACTGATAACAGGTATGTTAATTTTAAATCTTTCAAGTCCCCCAAAGAACAACACAATGAGGCTTCTGACCACGACAAACATTTACCAGCAAGTTCTTTCGCAAATGAATGTTATTCAACCCATCCCAACTTTGTTGCAGCGGAAAGCCAAAAAAAGGGGAAAGAACTTGTTATTCCTGTGGATTCTTATGTCATAGCCCCCAGATTACTTGATGCAGGTAGAAGTGTACACAGACAAGAAAGTGCCCAGATAAGCGCTGATCAAAATGACGTTATCAGGGAGAATTCTCTTGCTTCTGTAACCCCCAGCAAGCCCTACATCCCTTTCAAAGATATCTGGAGGGCTGATATAAATCATCAGGGGATTATCAAGGGTATTAGCAATGACCTAGAAAAAACAAATATGCCAGCTAGGCATGAGCTTGGACTTCAAGATAAACATGAGCTGTCAGGTATGAATGATGAAAACAGCTCTATATCAAAATGAACAAAATCTGGGTTATACTGTAATCGGGCTTATAGATTAGTAGATGGTTAACATGCAAACAGGGTATGAGTGAGCCTGACAAGATGTCATGAAACAAAACAGCGTTTTGTGACATCTTTGTCAGGATCACATATTTTTGCATGTTAACCATCTACTTTATCAAAATGATTAGTTTGTTCATTGGTTCATTCATTAAGAAGAATAACTCTAGTTCAGGTTTTGTAAGACAAGAGTTAACCTGACCTTGTCCATGACCTGATCTGAGCTACCTTTTTTTTTAGAGTAGTTTAAAAACTTCCAAACACATCTCAAGTTTTGGGATCGAGTCATTTGAAAGTCATGTATTCATTTTAGAAATAATGTTTGTTATTGAACTTAACATTTTAGAATATCTTACCATCTGGTAATTAGGCTTTTAATAGAACCAACTAACTCAGATTTGACCATCCTCATGGTAACGTTTTAATTAATAGAACCAACTAACTCAGATTTGACCATCCTCATGATAACATTTATGTGTGTGTGTGTCTAAACCTGTGTTGATGGGTGATGCAGAAAAACTTCATGAAGACAATTCATCTACATTGTGCATGACTTTTTAAATGTAATACAAACTGTCAACTTTACAGAGATCAGTTTAGGTCAAATGTCTTTCTCCCCACCAACTAGCACAGGCATTGCACCATTTCTGCTTCTGCTTCTAGCTCCATGCCACTCCCTCTCACTGAACTATCTTCTTCTTTTTCTGGCTATTTAAAAAACTGTTGTGAATGTGACACCTTTTTCTGTTATACTTTTATCACTAGCTCCCCCTTCTCATCCGCTGTTACCTTCTCACCTAAAACTGTCTAATCACACAATTATTTTCTCACCTACAACTTCCCACCCTTTCGGTTCAAGTTACCCTACATATTTCCTATCCTCAGACCACTGAGACACTTTTGGAAGATTACTCTCTAAAACATGATTTTGAAACCACGAGATTTGACATGAAAAGAAAGAGAAAGACAGAAGGAGAAAAGGAAATAATTCACGACTTTACAACTAAAACAAAAAGTCCCAAAGCAGTGATTTCTTCAAAGAGTGAGTCACACCTGGAAGAAGATGATCAGAGGCCAGCTGCAGATTTTGGGCGCAAAGGGAGACAAACCCAAAAGACAAATGACCATCTCAATCCATTCCTTAGGCTGATGAGCTCCAGTAGTTCTTCAAAAGAACGACACCAAACCAGACAACTCCCACCTGTACCTTGTCAGAAGTAGTTCTTTTAAATTATGTTATAAATATGTTTTCTCACAATTTTGTGCATATAAGTAATATAAGATTTGTGTTTTTATTTTATGTTTGTTTAGTTTATTATTCAGCAGTTAAATTAAATTCAATATTTACTTGTTTTTCCTTTATTTAATATTTACTTGTTTTTCTTTTATTCAATATTTACTTATTTTTCTTCCGGAATTTTAAATAAAAATATAACAATAACAATAACATTTGTTTTTGAAAAATTACCTGATATTATATATGAAAACAAGATGTTAGTTGTAGATTTCTGGTTTGTAGAACGATTGCTACACACTAGTTGTGCCTTTTGGTGTTTATAATGGTAGTTACACATTAGTTGTGCCTTCTGGTGTTTATAATGGTAGTTACACATTACTTGCAAAGCTCTGGGATGGAGTCTAGTCAAATGCAGTATTTTTATGTCCAGATTAACAGAACTAATAATATTTGCATGTTGCTTTATAAAGTTTTCTTTGTAAAATATTGTACCTTACCATTATTATTTTTTTAAACATATCTGTTGTGTAGTCCCTTATATTTATTTGAATGAAGCCCTTTTTGCTAATTGATATTGTAAAAATAAAAAAAGGTCAATAAACATTAAAACTGTATTGAAGTTTCTATATTATTTTATTTTAATTAATATTTTTATTTTGTTAATATATTACTAGATACAATCCGTGGCGTAGCATACGCCGCAGACTTGCTCATAATAGTGCAAAGTAATGTGGGGAAAACTGACACAAATTACAACACGAAGAAATCAAGGGCAAATATACGTTGGGAAGGGGGGGCATCGGTGACATGGTCTCAAGACATGTGCACCTGCCCCCACCCTGCACAAACCTAGCTTGCCAACTATAAACTGTGATTGGCCGCCCCTAGCGAGGGAAAGGGACGGGCACAAACAAATATTTTAAAAAAAATGTTTCCACTGAGGATTGAACCCAGTACCTTACGCGTGTAAGGAGACGTGTTAATCACTACACGAACCACCAGTTAATTTGTGAAGAAACAACGCAAGAAGCATTGTTGGTCTTGAGGCATGGCCCCACACACTTTGCTTGATTGCTCGACCCCAGCGATGGTCATTCGTCATGCTTATTTCCACACTACTCGATCTTGATCTTGTTCAAGCGATTTATATTTTTAGATATGGTCAGATAACTCCTTTGTGTAATGATAAGGAGACATTATTTGTTTGAACCTAAATATTTTTCCATACATTATAATATTATAACCACCCAATTCAATATATTTTTGAAGAGGGGATAACCCCTAACTAAGTTACCAAATGTTGATCCAGTGAGGGGGGGGGGGGACTGACAGCAGGCCAAGTTGGGTATGACTAAACCTGAAAAAATACACACCGGAACAAAGAAGGTATTGACAAAAAAACAAAAAAATAACCTTTGTCAGTAAAGAAACTAAAGAAGAAATACTAAAATATCAAACTCCTTAATATATATAAATTAGTAAAAACTAGTGTATATGTAGATTAATTATTTTTTTTAAATTTTACAGCCACTTCTGCTGTAAAAGCAAAAATCACTATATCTTATCAATTTGAAACATTATCCAATCTAATGCTCCGAGGAATAATTGTGTCTGAAGAAACCAGGAAAAAAACACTTTATCAACATTCAAAACTCTAATAAGAATGAAGGACTAAACACAAACAACAGATAAGCGTATGACGCAATAATCATCTGTCTAGAAAGACATACTCCAGTAAGTTTCCCACTTTATCAATTCATCTAAGTCTCTTTGTAAAATTGTGCTATCTTGTTCTGATTTAATTGTTCTATATATTATAAAATCATCAGCAAATAACCGACCTTTTGATCCTGTTGAGATATTTTTGGGCAAATCATTTATATAAACTAAAATCAGTAAGTGGCCTAGCACGGTTCCTTGTGGAACTCCTGAGTTAACCTTTATTGGTGCACTAATTATTACAGTTTGATCCCTACCCAAAAGGAAGAATTAGATCCAGTGATGTAAGGGACCTGAGATTCCGAAAAAGTTAAGTTTTTTTAAAGTAAACTAAGGCGGTGAACTTTGTCAAATACTATTGAGAAGTCTATTAATACTGTATCTATTTGATCATTAATATCTAAGCCATTTGATAGTTCATCTATTAAACCTATTAATTGTGTTTCACATGATCTGTTTTTTCTAAAGCCATGTTGATGTGGGCATAGGGCATTATAGTTATATTAGTTAAGGTGGTTAACTTTTCTACTATATATTATGTGTTATAGTAATTTACAGGTTTGTAATTACCAGTGTCTGATTTATCACCTTTTTGAAAGAGTGGAGCTACGTTAGCTAATTTCAATCCTGGGGCACTTTGCCCTGGTTTAGAGAGGCTTGAAAAAGAATTACAATGATTGGGAACAGTTCGTTGCTTAGTTCTTTTAATAACCTTGCAGGCAATTCATCTGGGGCCGGTATCTTTGTCTATTTTAATTTTAAAGTATTTTATGAGTGAATGGATACTTATCTCGTCTACAGTTATGTTACCCATATCTTCCATTATATGTAAATTAATTAAAACTTTCTTGTCGCCTAAAGCAGAAAATGATGTTGCAAAATATGTGTTAAGGATACTAGCTTTAGTCTCATTATAGTTATAGGTTTCATTATTTGAGCCTTTCAGTGTGGCTATTCCTGGAGGTTCCATTTATTAAGATTTGATAAAGGACCATAAGTTTTTACAGTTATCTTTAGTAATTACATTGTTTGTATATTCATTTTGGAGGTGTCGATTAAGTTTTTGTGTCAAGTATTTATACTTAAGTATTTTATGTTATCCTTTTTAGATGGGTTGGGTAGCCTTAAATTTCTCAAATAAGTTATCTTTTTGTTTTCATGGCTTTTTTAATTTTAGAATTGAACCAGCATTTGTTAATTTTATTTGTTGTTAGTTTTGTTTGAAAATTCTCATCCATCTTAGATTTTTAGATTGTTTTTTTTTTTAAAATATATTTTCAAATTTCGTATACTTGGCTATTTGTGCTAAATTTACTTCGGAAATCCAGTATCATACTTCTGAATTAGCTTATTTTCAAAATTGACTCTGCCGGACGTTTTAGAACAGCTGTCGAAACTTGTCATTAACAAGCATGTGGACAAGTCTGTTGACGCGTCTGGGGCTACTATTGTGTTTTAAATGTGTGTGGCATATCTTAATATTGAATGTTCTAGTGACAAAAGTTCTATTTTAAGTAGGGCTGCAGAAATTAACGATTAATTTCTCGATTAATCGGTAACATTTTTAATCGATTAAAAGTATTTTAATCGATAAAATATTGATTAAATTGAAGAGCTTGTTTTAAATAATTTTTCCGATCTATTAATAACGGCTGGTTATTAAAAATTAATTATGGTTTGCTTTCTTTACGTAAAAACTTCTCCATAATTGAAAAAAGATTTTGTAAGTGTAAACTTTAAAATAAGCTCTTATATTTAAAATTAAAAAAAATGTTAATTGCCTGTTTTTGTTACTTCCCTTGAAATGTTCAATTTAATGACGTCATACATCTTATTTTTAGCTGAATCAAAATTATCGATTAATTATTCGGTAATTTTTCAAAAGTTAACGATTAAATTTAAATTAATCGATAATAGCCCTAATTTTAAGCAATCCTGTTGACACTATTCTTCGGGTGGCATCTGCTAGTCAAACGACTCATTTTCTTGGCGGCACATTGCTTCCAAGGTACACTGTTGTTAAAGTTAACCGAGTTATGTTATAAAACCAAATTATATCAATTTCAAGATAGGTCAAGTAAGAAAATAAAAGTGAACAAAAAAGTGTCGGGAAAGAGATGTAACAATGGGTCAGCTCGAGAGCAAAGTAAAATCTCGTGTATAATTTTAAAACATCATTTTAATTACCCTTTAAAAAAAAAAATAATATTTCTACAGCTCAACAAAATTATATACAAAATTTAAGTGAAAGAAATGTTAATGAAATTGAAGAGGAGGCTAACAAGAAATATTTACAAACAATTCATTGCCAAGATCGAACTGATTGCCTATTCCCAAAGCCGGACCGATGTATTGTGATATGCAGTTATGCAGTTTAAATGCAATAAGATTATGTAAGTGTCACACTTCCATAAATATTTTTTTAAAATTTCAAATTGATAATGTTTATTAGGTTGAAGTCACTCATTTTTTAAATATACACTTGATGTAAGAAATACCAAACAAATAACGAACATATTGGCATTGTTAATTATGCATTATAAATATACCACCTGTAAGAAACTGCAAAGACAAACTTAAATTTTATTCCTTTCAAGCTTTAATTATCAGAATTTTCCCTTTATATCTTAAGATTTATTCATCATTCGAACCTACGAATTCAGTAAAATTCCCTCTTTAAGACCATCATTGACAATGGGGCAAGCGAAGCAGCGTTCACAAGTTTCCATTGTAACGTCACGGGGGTGGGGATTGTGTGGCTAGTGGCTAGCACAATTGCCCATTCGCATTTACTTTACCCCATTCGGAGCTTGGTAGACCCAGGGACGCCCTTTAGCCACAGAAACGGGCAGAGATTCAAACCTGCGACTCTCGGCACGCCAGCGCGCTGCCGCTCGAAAACCATTCCCCTTAAAATTTCAGAAATTTCTTTAAATCTAAAGTTGTAATCTATAGGTTTGGGAAGAATTTTACCCATGCTTTAAAAAATGATGCATATCTGGATACTAGTTAATTCTAATTGTTCAAAATATGAAGTCTTTACCTGGCGTAGCATTACTTTTGAATGAAACAAGAGTAGAGATGCCAGCAAAAACATTCGCCAAATTTTATGATGAAACTCGTTTTTGTGGATGTCTTGAGACCCATTCAAGATACAGAATTTAAATTAATCGACGAGGTGGTCGAGAGGTAGCGCTCTCGACTGTCATACCGATGGTCACGAGTTCGAATCCACACGAAGGTGAGGATTTGTTCTCGGGGCCTGAGGAGTCCCCGAGTCACCCAGCTCCGAATGGGTACCTAGCTAGACAATAGTTAGGAGGCTGGGGTAATGCGTGGAACCCCCATAGCCGTGGCCTGTGACCGCTGCATCACTTGCCAACAGATCATCTCTCATGGTCTGTGGACGCAATTATCTTCTGCATAGAAGGAGCGTCTGTATATCTAAGATAAGAGAATATTCATTTGAATAGGTACATTTCAAGGTCATTTTCAGCTTTTGAAATTCCTGTCTCAGGTCTCAATCAGCGACTTTTAATGAAATAATTCACATTGAATATTCGGACGTGGTATGGGTTACTTGAGGAAACATGGAAAATCAACGTTCTATCAACATTTATAACCCTTATAAAAATGCATGATTAGAAATAAACCATTCATAAGCTTTGGACGCAATAATCTTCTGCACAAAAGAAACATCTGTAATAGATAGGATAATTTTTAAGACATACTGACCGTACAGAATCAGGTTTCTTAACAATATCCGTGTTCATTAATTGATATGTCCCTTGCATAAGCTCTCAAACATATTCCAAAAACCACATCAACGTACGTTACAGCTTAATGGTTTACTCTAGTCTCGACGTTGTTTCATGTAATTAGTTTCAAAGATAAAAATACTTCCTCCAATTCAGTTGAGTCATGGGCTTCATAATTTTATCCCACTGATCCTTAGAAAGAGAAGAAGCTGACAGAGTGTTTATCTAACGTTAGTTTATCAAGTTAAATTATTTTTTTAAATAACTGTTACTTATATTTTTTTTAAAAATACATATGATACCCAATGACTTTGGTTTTTGGAAATTATTCCAGCTCGAATTTTATATAAAGGGTGGCAAAGAAATAAATTGAGACCAGCTGCTCCAACATAAATAAATTTTTATGGAATTTAGAGAAGAAGAATTATAAAAACCAGGGTAACGCCGATGTTGCAAAATAAATACCCCCCCCCCTACATTATCCTTCCGGCGGATTGATTAATGAATAATATAATACATATAAGCCTATTAGGGGGCGTACATAAATGACGTCACGTGCTTTGTGGGGGGGGGGGAAGCATTGGTGACGATGTGTGACGATGGGGAAAGGGGGAGGGGTAAAGAAATGTGACGTCACATCAAAAAATTGCGTAACTTTAAATACAATTTCGACTCAACTAATTCATTGCTTGCAAATTTATATAATGACTTTTTAAATAGCCTCACGAATCTTACGCTTACGATGTGTACGCTCGCGAAAATTTATCAAAAATGATTTATTCGTTTTAAATATTCCCTGTGAAATACTTTAAAAACACGAAAATGCTTGAGAAGTATCTGTGACAATCTGTCAAAGGGAAATAAAAAAAAGTTCTGACAAACTACAAGGTATTTTTATACTACTTTTCCCTCTGAACATGAAAGAAAAATAACAAAACACACACAATACAAACAATATTGTTTGTTAAAAAAATCTACACCCTCTCCTCTTCTCATTCCTTCCTCCATTCCATCGCGACCATGTTAAAAAAGTGCCTCGTCTAAAAAAAATTTAAATGTATATTTTAGTTGTTCAATAGGAAACATTGACTGCCACCAAGCGGACATTAACATTCAAGCTACTGGGCCCTGTGAACTGACTGAATATGACGTCATAGCTGTTGACATTTTGTTAGAACATTCAGTTTACTGTAGTTTTATGAGTATGACGAATGCATTTACAGCAGGAATAAAATTTTGTAGAGCACAATAGTATAGTTTTGGAAGTATGCTATTAGCTACTGTGTGAAATGAGGTGAATGAATAGTGTCTAGGTTGCATGCTATAGCCGTCACAACCATAAAATTTTTGCGGCGTCTTGGAACGAGTACCCGCGCAGCTTTTTTCAGCCCTAGTCACAATTAAGGATGTACCAGATTTCGGCTCTGGCAAATTCTGAATCCGGCATTTTAAAAAAATCTGGCTCCTTGTTCGGTTTCACCTACACCATGACAAAGAAAAGTACCAAATAACTTGCAGTTTTTTTTTATTTGAAACAAAAATCCAGCGTAATTGTCTTCTGTGGAACTACAACTGTTATAGTTCTCTGGTTTGCATGGTGTGCTTGCTTATGATACGTAATCTCTGTTTGTTTGAATGATAGTGATGAAGAAGTCTTGAGGGAAATGTTGCTATGATACTATGATGGAGGAGAACTATCCCTGTACTTGGGTTTTGCTTGGTCAACATCATAATGACAGTCTATCAACTGTTAAGGGAGCAAGAAACAAAATTAAATCGAAGAAATCTTTTTAATATCAAAATTAATATTAAGGCTTAAAGCTTTATGGAACCAAGAGCTCAATAAAAGTACAAATTTGAAGATCTAAATTTTTGGTTAATCTCAAGAATTGCGTTTCAGAAAGTACAATTCTTTTTAAATGATTGTACTCAACAAGGAATACACTTCATACTATTTCAAACACTTTAAGGTAAGTTAATATTTAAAACACGTTGACGATTCTAAACATGTTTTCTCAATCTTTAATTTTAATATTCTTAACAGTACCAAATTTTTACAAAATAATAATAATAAATAAATAATATATTAAGCATCACTGTATTTGCACAATAATCGGTAAATCATGAGATATCCCTGGCCGTTGAGTTTTAAATTTTATTTATAAATTAAAGACTGAACGTCCTCCCTTGCCAAAATCAACCCCTGTATCAAAATAACTCTTAGACATATTCATTATTTCTGGGAGTGCAAGAACTGGGAAAAAAACGGATACACTAGGCTAGGCTAACATAGATGATGAAAACAACGTATATGGAAAACAGCCTTACCATGGCTCAAGATGAGAACGAAAACTCATCCATGTGCTGCATGATAGGCAGCTAAATCTAATAAGTGCAAGAACGCAATTCTGCAGTTGTCATACCTACCGAGAACAATAAAAAGTTATTAGTGACTGGAAAAAGCTTCCAAAAACATCAGTTGGTGTCAGCAACAAAAGATGGATGGGTGTTTTTTTTTTATTGTGTCCTGATTCCCAAACAACATTCACTAATACCCCTTTTAAGTGTCATATTGATGAACGTATTTATAAAACCTCAACATTCATTGTAAAAGAGTATTGATCATAGTATTCATAGGTACTTGATAATAAGAAAAAGAAGCAGATTACCTCCTCTCCATCATTAATGAAAAAAAAAAGAAAATTAACAAACAACGAAGACATACATATTTTCTACTACAAAAAATAAAATAGATTCAACCAGTTTAAACCGGTCTAAACCGGTTTTTACCATAATGGTCAGCGGTAATAACAAGTTCTAATAATTAATCCATCCTGTGCCTAAAACCTATTTCATCCAATCAGAAAACTTTTTAATCTCTACGACCATTTTCACGTAGGACGCCAAGTTTAATTTTATTCCGGATGTCACTACAAGAAACATGTTTTGGATTGTGTGCCATTGAAAAAGACAGTAGACTATATATTAAGGTAAGAAACATTTTTTTCGGATATTTCCATTTAAAATAATTAAACAACGTGAATTTTAAGTTTACAAGGTTAAAGTTTTGTATAGGGTTCTTCATTTCTAAAACCGGAAAACGTCATAGCTCATTTCGTAATGTTCTTTTTTTAGATTACATTTTAGCGGAACAAAGTTTGAGGCATAAATATAGTCAAATCACAATATTCAAATTGTTGGCTTAGTAAAATGACGAAATTGTTTTTTTTATTTTCCAAATCCAATTAGCTGTCTTAAATTAACGAAGAATTAAATATTAGCTGATAAGATCGATCATTCTCAATATACTTACATTCACGTATTGACTCGTATCTTTTATTTTTTTTTTACTGAATTTGTCCTTACAAAAGATAAATTTAGATATAATATTTCTATTAATAGATTTCCGCCATATTATGAACATCCCTATTCATTAAAAAGTATTTGCTTTTTTAACCTTCAAATCAATCAAATAAAATTGTTCATTAAACTTTTTTCTAATTGAAAGGGATGTTGTTTAATTTGTTCATTGTTTTATTTTTCATTTAAGAATTATATTTTTGCTGAATCTTATCATGCATGCTATTTTTATTATTTAGCCCTAATTTAAACTATTGGATTGTTTAATGTATTAGTTCTTTTAGTGACTTTTAGTTATATTTGTGCATGGTGTATAAGAATCAAAGCTCACATATTTCTGTGTGTATTAAGTTTTGAATCACCATTTATGTGTTGAAACATATGTTCAAAAATGTCTAAAAAGTCTAAAAACAATCGACTACGAAATTGTTTTGGATATTTCTTCTCTTGCACTCGTAGCCAATGTTTTGAAAAATTATTTGAAGAAGAAAACAACGCCTTACGTCGTCCTCTGACACCTGTACCAGATTGGAGAATGTTTAAGAAAACTCGGGCGTTTTTTCTTATAGTTCGTAAGAATTTTAGGCGTCGAAGTGAAGAGTCTAGCGATCCAGCCCTTTACTCGTGGGCTGGCTCAGATATCATTTCTTACTTCTTGTCTCAGGACACATTATTTGGCATTCCCGAGATGAAATCGGAGCTGGTTTCGGAATTCGGCATCTCCGATATGTCATTGGAGGATATTTCGGAATGCCCCTCTAAAAGTAGCAGCTCTTTTTCATTTCAAACTGGAATAACATTAAGTGATCAAATTGATATGCTAGACGCAGAGTTTTCAATCATTACTGGATTACTAACTCATGCGGAAAAGAAAGAAATGTGTTGTTTAGCTATGAACATGGAAAGTGCAAAACTGGATAGTGTAAATTGCGTTGATAACCAAATCAAACGTTAATCTGGAAAATAACGATGCAACGTACATCAAGGAAATAATTGAGGAAAAAGCACAAGAATTTGAAGAAACTCGTGTGGATGAGAAATTGAAGAAAAACATGGAAAATGTTTGAGGAAGTTGCGTTGACGCAACCAATGAGGAACATGAACAAAACTATAGAGGAAGTTGCGTTGATGGGAAAATTGAGAATAATACGGAGGTTAATTGAAGAATTTCTTTAAAGCAAACGTTAATGACGATAAAGATAATATAGAAATTAACATTGATGGAAACAATTTGTCCAATTTGAGTGTTGATAAACCAAGAGAAATTGGTGCAAACTATGATGGTGAGGAAAGTAGAAGAGCTAGACTTAATTTAATTTGTAGTGAGAATACAGATCTAGTGTTAACTAATTATCAACTCTCAAATGGGATATTTTGCAAAATTTTTCATTACCTGTGGAAATTGATTGTCATTGTGACTGGTTGGCTTTGTCATAGACGTAAGAATTGTTAAATGAGTCAGACCTGACATACATAGTTTTATTTTGTAATCCAGATTTGAAACATTGAAAAAAATGTCAATTAGTCTAAGTTTTTGGTCAAGTCGATTTAAGTGTTTTGATTCGAGTTGAAAGTTCAATTCATTTCATGACTTTTCTACACTATTACTATTACGCAGTGCTTTTTTCTGAAGAAAAAGGTTCCGGAACGCATATTTATGTCCGTTTTGTCATAAAGAAATAACACTGAAATGAACGTAGTAAACATAAAAAAGGTGCCGGAACGCCGTTCCGGTGCGTTCAGCCAGAAAAAAAGCACTGCTATTACGTATTCAAGAATGTTCACTTGGTGGCATTGCTATAAAAATAAAAGTGCACATTACGTTTAGCTTAACGTAGGAGATAATGTTGACATTGTATTTACACATTTTGGCTGGTCGGGTAGATATAGATTAATATAAAATCATTAAAAGTTTTAAGCGTGGTAAACTATTAGTGGAAATTTTTGTGGGCTTTAATTTTAGGTATAAAAATATTATCTTGCTTTAAGAAAGTCGATTTGCTAATTAATTTGGTTATTGTAATGACAACGTAGGAACGTCTGGATAGTATCTAGTAACACAAGGTTATTCTGTAGCTTTAAAATAGAACAAGTAACTTAAATGGCTCTAAAACTAGATGGTAGTTGAAGTAAATTTTTGAAAATGTATTAAAAAAGCGGGTAAATTTGATAATTTATATTTCAGACTAATAAAGAGGGTATATTTTAATTAGTTAAAAATTGATGAAATTTAAGTTGGATTTCATTGCTTTTCAATAGTAATCAATATAAAAATTTCAATGAGTATGATAGTGTTCAATTTGGTTGGGATTGTAAAATAGAGAATTTTGGTACTAAAAAAACAAGTCAGGAAATGGAAAATTAGGTCCTCTAACAAGATCTCACCTTGTCGTGGTGTAGAGGCAATTAGGTCCTCTAACAAGATCTCACCTTGTCGTGGTGTAGAGGCAATTAGGTCCTCTAACAAGATCTCATCTTGTCGTGGGGTAGAGGCTCAGTACTTTTCAGTAGAGCAAAGGAAGCAAACGAGATCACTAGCACGTTGTAGATATTAAGGCTTAACAAATTGAAATTAACATTGTTTAATTTGTTCCCTGTTTTGATTTTCATTGAAAAAAAAATTGATGGATAAGTTGTGTCTCGATTGAAGGCGAAGTTAAAGTATACATTTCTACTTACTCGACAATCGATTAGAAATTAAATGTCATAAAGCTTGGAGCTCAAATCATTTCGTTTCAAGAACAGTTCCAAAACACCGAGGAAAGGTACGCCTTAGGGCTAGCCATTGGAGCTTGAAAGCTGCAAGTCTATCCCGAAATTAGGAGAGAGAAATCCTTTTTACGTGGAGTCCCTCATTTCTGAAACAGAAGGCAGTAGCTATAGAAATGAACTATTGAAATAATTTTAGGCAAACATCGTCTCTATATAAAGACAAAATTGAGAGAAATTTC
>MUZC01000312.1:43895-65624 GCA_002072015.1 Radix auricularia | reverse complement strand
TCGTCTAGGGCCTCCAATTCCCTTGCCTTAGGCCGGGCCTGATGCCACTGCCACTATATAATCAATATACTATAAATTATATTATACTTATACTTGAAGTATAGTTAAAGAAAAATAAATTCCATTACATTTAATAATTTAAAATTTGTTTTAAATTATTAATTTTCAATATTATTATTAATAATTAATAATTGGCTGCAGCAAAGTATGTCGACCGTGACATCACGACGCTACCGTTTGCCGGAAAAGAGAGTTCTATAAATTCTAAAAGGATTATCAAAAATGGAAGGTTTTAGGGTTTGGGTTAGGTAAAGCTTTAGAATTTTCGGAAAATTGAAGGTTTTAGGGTTTGGGTTGGGGCGCGGTGGTCGAGTGGCAAGTGCGCTCGACTGGCGTTCCGATGGTCACGGGTTCGAATCCATGGGAAGCCAAGGACTTGTTCCCGGGGCCTAGGGCGTCCCCGAGTTCCACCCAGCTCCAAATGGGTGAAAAGTGGCGGGGTAATGTGTTGAACCCTTAGCCGTGGCATGTGAACGCTGCATCACTTGCCAAAAAAACAACTGCTGCCTTGCAGATGTTCTTGGCTGACCAAAGGCTATGGAAGCAAATCCAGAAAATACAGCAGGCTGAAGTCGGAGACCACGGGCCAATTGGCACAAAACTCGTGGCACGCAAAACTCAATATTCAATATTGAGAACGAAGAAGAAGAAGGGTTTGGGTTAGGTATCGCTATAGAATTTTAATTTTAAAGCTTTTTAAAGGATGTGCTATAACAACAAAGAAGGCCGCCATGACCGTGATGTCACGGTCGACATACTTCACTTTTACCTAATAATTAAATAACAAAATACTAATATTAATTCAAATTGAAATAACATAATATCTAATTTAATTTAAAATTAAAAACTTACACTTACATTTTTAATAAAATACCACTAACACTGTATTTCAAGTAAGGCATATTATATTATGCATCTAAATCATTACTATCACTGCTATTGCTATCCTCTACTGCACTTACAATACTTACATGTCTGGCAGGGTCAATCTTGAGAATAATTTTATTCAGGGTATAGGATGGGATCAATGTGTTGTTATTATTGAGGTGACTTGTCACCCCACCCATTCAACACTTTATCTTCATAATCCTCCGTCTTACACTTGTCCTTCCATTTCTGGTTGTTGTCTTTTAGGAGTAAACACTCCAAATAAGTTTTATTTTATATTCATAAAAAATTTATGTTTGTTCACTGATGCACTTTTTGTCAATATGTTCATGGTTTTGTGGCTTCTTTTATACCTAATCATTAACCATAAAAAGAAGCAGTTTGACTGCCACACCACAAGCAAAGTTTTAGTAATTAGATTTTTCAGCCTCCATTGCAGCTATTTAAAAAATGTTACTTTTAGCGGTCATTATTAAATGATTAATATCATTTTCAGGAATACAAATTTAAAATCATGTCAAGCCAGGAGAATGAAGTACCATCAAATATTCGACCTGTCAAAAATATAAAGGGTCTGCTTAGATTCTGTATGGAAGCAACAAGAAGTGAAGATGCTCCTCACCCCACTGACTCAGAAATTTTTGAACCCTTGACAGAAGAAGTAAGAAATTCCTTCACCATTTACAGTGGTCTGAAGGAAATTATTTATTTAAAAAGATAAAAAGTAACCCTTATACTTAAATCTTTTGTAAGCAAAAAAATTTTAAAGATTTTTATTGATTTTCTTTCACCAAATTATTTGGTTATTGATTAAATTTATAAAATCAATTAAATATTAATTACAATTAACAAATGTAATTTATAAAATCAATTAAATATTAATTAAAATTAACAAATGTAATTTAAAAATTTTTTTAAAGAGAAAGAAGTGGCTTGAAAATGCTTTAACATGCATGACTGTGAATCCGGTAGAGCGTATGATGATATGTTTGAAGGCCATAGAAGAAGCAGAGCAAGACACTGAATCAGGGACTGAGCAGCAGATCACAGCACTATCGGAACTGGAAGAATGGGCAGAGGATCTGGATATTGCAGGAGGTATATTGAACGCAATCAAATACAACCGAAAAGAAATCATAAAACAAAATCACTATATTCAAAGCTTATCGATGTTGACTTTTTTGTTGATATTGCTTGTCTTGAATATTACTTTGTCTTGTCTTATATAACAAAAGTACTATTTTTTTCTTAAGATTTTATCAAAATAAATGGACTACGAATTGTGCCCAAGCTTCTCAGCAGTGAAGTGAGTGAGTTGAGATGGAGGTGTCTGGAGCTCCTAGGGAACCTGGCCCAAAATAACCCTACGGCTCAGACAGCTTTATTAACCTTGAAACTACTTCCAGCGTTTTTATTGTTGGCAGATACTGATCCAAACCCTAAAGTGCAAATTAAGGCACTGTATGCCATATCTTGTAAGTATAACTGTATGCCAGTAGTGTGTGCATCTGATGACTTCATGTCCCAAGCTTGATGGGGTTGGGCAGTGGCGGATTTAGCTATAGGGCAGGGGGGGGGGCGGCTTCCCCCCCCCATACGCCCATGTTGGGTCTAAAATGGCGCCCCCCCTCAAGACGCCCTCGATGAACACTAAAAAGGTGTAACTAGAACAGAAAAAAAGATTGCTAAACACGAAACTTTTAATCAACACTAAACTGCAATACAATATTGGCTTGCTAAATATCATATTTCAAAACTGTATTATCTGGTTTGGTCAGTCAGGAGCATCGTTAAGTGGAAAAGAATAGAGAAGTATTGAAATAAATGATAGACACGACGTTGTTCTTAGCAAAATAAGATTTGCCATTCAGAGTACACACAGAACATTCTTGCTTTAATAATGGTAGTTGTAGAAATACTGGAAATTTTCTTTAAATCTTAAGTTTATTAGCCAACTATGATTCCACTTTGGACAGTCATCTAAAGTTTAAAAAGAAAAATGAAATTTATTTAAGTCTTGATGTACAATTGATCATGAAGTTAAGTCTTCACATTACTTTTCTGTAATTATTGATTTAACATTGATATCACAATCTGTGGAGGAAAGGCATGTGATGGCGCATCTGTGATGTCTGGAATTAAAAGTGGCCTTCAAACTTTCACACAATGGCATCTATGTTCATTGTTGTGCTCATGTTTTGAATTTGATCACTATCGAAGCACTGTCTGTAAACAGTGATGTATAGCTGTTTTTTTTTTTTTTTTTGGCACAGCTGAAAGGCTGTATGCATTCATTACGTCTAGTTTACCACGTCTACATACTCTTAAAAAACATCATAAATGTCAATATGAATCAACAGTAAATACTCTGAAAAAAAACTTCTGATACAAGATAGGCGAGCTGTAAGAATGCAGTTGATGCAGTTGTTGGATCATTCTCTGCTATTCTAGCCACTCTAGGAGATATGAATTCAGGAGAATCAACAGAATATAAAGGAAGTGTCAGAGCAGAAGCCACGGGACTATCTGTTTAAGAACAAAATATTCATTTGTTTTTTCTGATGCTATTTGTACAAAAGTTGGTTGTATTTTTGTGTTATTAAACCATTTGCAGCGCAAGGGCATTGACATTGCAATTGCAAAACGATTGATCGATGTCGGAAGAAATAAGTTTGTTGAATTGAGAAGCGATCAAGCTTTTTAAAATTCTGAAAGTAGATGCCTGATCATTTATTAACAAAAAATGTTCCAAACTAGATGTTAAAAACAAAATTTAAAGAAACGCGAATTGCCAAAAATAAAAGTATGGCAGTATAACATAGTAGAGATGAAAGGGCTGATGATCCAACTAATGGTTTTAAATCTGAAACGTACTTCACTATCTTGGATACACTTCTAAAATAAATAGATGATCGATTTAATGACTTTAGGGGCATAGCTATTTATTTCTATTGTATTGATCCATCACAAATGTTGGGAGAAAATAAAGATTCTCTTCAAAGTTTATACATAATTTACAAACTCGACATTAACCTTGAAGAAGCAATCGTTGAATATTATACTTTCAAAGATTTGTATGCATCACAACGTCCATCACTATCTAGTGAGCTACTACTAAAAGAGTTTCTACCATTCTTGACTGAAAAATAATTGGCATCAGGTTTTCCCAACTCATCTATACTCTATGAAAATTTACTTCAATCTTCCTGTTAGCAATGATTGAAAATGACCAAAAAAATTTTGTACTCAACAATGACAAACGAACGTCTGTCTGGATTGGGAATAATTTCAAATGAACGTGATCTAGGTGAGAACGTTGACTTTGAATCAACGATAAATCGTTTTGCTTCACGTAGAAAGGAATTTAAATGAGGCTCGGGGCTCTATATAAATTCGCATAAACAAGTTTCTTTCTTAGATCAATAAATATACTATTGAAATAAATATACTTTACTATTTTGAAAACATATCTGTTTACATTGTTTCTACTGTTTGACTTGTTTGATGATTTTGAAAATTTACAAAATTAGTAGGCTAATTAGTATTGACTAGAGCTGCGGAAATTAACGATTAATTTCTACGACTAATCCTTTAAAAAGTTTAACGATTACATTAATTTTAACGACCCCATCACTTACAAATAATTGGAAGTCAAAAAGTAAAAAATAATTTAAAAAAATAGGGGCTGACAAATAATAAATTTCCTGAAGATTACATGAACATTTTAGTTTTAAATTATTGACTGACGGGCATGTTCAACATGTTGATAAAGTTCACCTAATTATCAGACCAAATGAAAAGCGTATTAAGCTAATGGCAGCAATGGAGTTTGTCTTTTTGCGTAGTTGGTGAAAAGTTGATATATAAAGGAGCCATTCTAGTGTTATTTGGATTTTCAAAAAGAAAGTTAAATAAGTATTACATATTTATTATGACATCATAAATTAAAATTTTTAACTTTAATCGAAATTAACGATTAATTAATAGTTAACTTTTCAAAAGTTAACAATTAAATTTAAATTAATCATTAACCCAATGCACTGATATTATTTAAATTTTTGCGGCGCCCCCTGAAATTCTCATGCCCCCCCCACGCAGACAAAGCTAAATCCGCCTCTGGGGTTGGGGGGGGGGTGTCAGAGATACGAGCAAGTCTTTTCATCAGATCATGTTTTATATTACAGTAAAATGGGTTAAATTTAGTGGGGTTTTCTATAGCAAAATCTCCTCCAAAATGAGAACATCAGTTAGTGGCAAGATTGTGAATTTCTCTTGTTACACCAGGTCTTGTGAGAAGCAACACAGAAGCTCATACACAACTCCTAGCTCATGATGGCCTTGTGGTTCTTCTCAGGGCCCTTCGCAATGAAGAGAAGAAGTTGAAGGTCAAGGCTACTTTCCTAATGTCAGCTATTTGCAACTCTAACCCAGCACTAAAAGGTGAGAGGGTAAAGCTGGAAAAGCTGATTAAATAAATAGCCATTTAAAGATCTTATTTATTCCATTTAAATACAGATTTTGAAGTTATAGCACTACAGATATCGAAAAAGATTTTAAAGCATTTATAATTGATATATGGCAGCAAATAAGTAAATTACCTCCACAAGTTTGATATATCTCCTCAGTCTAAAACAGGGTAAGAAATAAATAATATAACTTATCTTATCTATTTCAGATGCTCCTTATTATTGCATTCTAGGCTTATCCTTGGTTAAATGATGTCTAGAAATCAATTTTTATTAGAATTTTAAATGTGTATAGTGTGATTGTTTTCCTGTTTTGATCAGACACCCCATTTAATTAAAAACTTGTATTATTTCTAATGACTCGCAACATCTTTCCTTGTAATGATATCACTCATCATTTGTGATCCTCTCTTTCAGACAACCTAGTTGCTTTGGGGGCTGTAGAACAGCTGGTGTCCCTTTTAAAAGAAGAAAGTCATGGTTCAACCCATGAACACATTATGTCTGCACTTCTGACTCTAGTCACAGATCACACCAAGGCCTGGGAGAAATGTAGCACGCCTGAACTGGGGCTTAAAAGTTTACTTCAAGAGAGAATTCAGTTTCTAGAAGGGAAGGAGGAATATGAAGTATGTTGTTTACTTATTTCAAAAAATAATCAATTAGTTAACCTATTTTATTGTATATATAATTATCAGGCTCTGACAGCAACAAAAAAAGGGGTAACGATGAAATAAAATTGTCTCCTTCATTAACCCATTTAATACGTTTCGCCGCTCCCTGCTTCATTTCGATTTCAGCCATGTACGTTTAGCCACTCTCTGCGTCACCAATGGTTTGTTTCATTTTATTAGTAATCGGACTTTTCCATTTAACTATTTTATTAATAGCTTATAAAATTTCTATTCAGAAGAGTTTCAACTTCCGTTGTGTGCAATTTTGAAAGGATTAGACCGTGTTTAGTGTATTTTGTGCTTGTTTTTTCAGTCAAAAAGTTTGTAAACAAAAAAACAGCTGATCGAAATGGCTTCATTGAGCACTAATCCTAATACTAATCTATTAATTGTTTGATCTATGACTGATGATCAAGCAAATAAATTGATTTGAATAGACAAATCAATTTCGAAAGACGATAAATTTGAAGACTCAGTGTCGACTGTGATTAAGAAAATTTACGATTTAGTAAATATAAGTGTAATAATAAAGCATTACTATTTTATTGTTAATTTTTAAAAAAAATTTTAACGCATCAATGAAAAAATTCATAACTTGATAATGTCTGGAGATATTGTAATAAAACTTTCCAGTTGTTTTAAATATATAAAATAAGACTTATTTCTTAGAAATATGAACTTGATTGGATTATTGTTACCTGATTTATGAGCTGGTGAGTACAGCAAAAAAAAAAAAAATTCCCTTTTTTTTTAGATTAACATGCAATAATATCCCTAAAGGTTTCATTGGGTAATTTTGTCTTACTTTTTAATAGTAGAAACATATTCCTTTTCCAATTACCTAAATTTTAATATGCATCATGATATAGTTTTGATAAATAGTAAAGCTGAAATTTTAAGTTTAAGATCATCAGGTTGAATGGATTTTTTAACTTAAAATTTTACTGCGTACCCTTAAAAAATTGTGACGTATTGAATGGGTTAAGACTATTCAAAAAAATTTGCGGAAAAGAAAATGAAAATAAAAGTTCTGTAAACAGATATCATAAAACGTTAGGATGGAAGGTCACACATGAAAACCATATGTTAACAGGCCGAGTGCTAAACACAAACTAGTCCATTGGCACATAAGCCCCGGCTCACAAATGAATGTCAGGAAAAAGGAACTTCCCCTTTCTGTTTAACTCTTTATGCAAAATTTCACTTGTTAAGAGAGCAATTTTTCCCTTTTTTTTTTGCTAGTTATGAGAGGTTTCACTGTATATATGTATATATATTATATCTATATGAATCAAAACAAAACTTTTCCACATAACAAAACATTTCTTGTTTAGTATTGCTATTATATTAATATACACACAAACTGAAGCTTAAAGATCGTTTAAATTTGGTAACTGCTGGGTCAGCATAATGTTCTATAAATGTTCTGAACTATAAATGAAAGAATTCGCTCCATCTGAGTAGATCTAAGGTGTTGATTGAATGTGTCATCCAATTTGTTTTAACACATTGTCTTGAAATGGTAAGGGTTGTTTAGTTTATGTGATGCTATTAGCTTCATTGTATTTTAATAGGTTTATGGCCTGCAGGTAATACTGAAGTTAGTATCTTGCCAAGTTTTGCACTTTAGATGTTGAATAAGCTATAATTCATATAGTTATTTTTAGATAGCAAAGTCTTTGGATAACTTAGTTTTTTTTAAAAGAAATAACTAGATGTACTTAGCATGAATTGCAATTCCACTTTAAAAAAATAAAGTGTTTATCTTTTATCCTGTTTATTTAAATGCTATTAGATACACAAACTTTAAAAAAATGTACCATCTGGTGCATTCACGCAAGAAATCAAGAGAATTGTATGATGTAAGCAGACAACATACAGCTGTACATGTATGACTTATGGAATTTCCATAAGGATTAGGTGGCAGCTATCTACAGACAAATAATATCATAATTTAGGGCCATATGCACAAAAGTTTTTCTCTTAATTAAAACACATTTTTATTTGTATTATTCTGTCAACAAAAACACACAAAAAAGATTAATACAATTTTTTGGGAAACATCCCGTTTCCTGTTTTTTAAAAGACTGTTCCCTGATTTATAACATTTTTCTATTCACCATTTTGATTCCATTCATGTGATTTCCATTCCTGTTTTAATAACCTTTCCCCACACCTAATGAGTTTAATTACCTTCAGTATTTTAATAAAAATAATTATATGCATGTTTACTAAGATTGCTCAAGAAATATCTAACCATGAAATAGTTATGTTTGGAAAAATAATGTCATGAATCTTGTCCCCAAACAGTTAAAGTAAAAACAAATCAGATGCGGTGGTCGAGTGGTAGCGCGCTCGACTGATGTACCGATGCTCACGAGTTCAAACCCACGCAAAAGTGAGGATTTGTTCCCGGGGCCTAAGGAGTCCCCGAATCACCCAGCTCTGAATGGGTACCTAACTAGACAATAGTTAGGCAGCTGGGTAATGCGTGGAACCCTTAAAGCAGTGGCCTGTGACTGCTGCATCACTTGCCAATAGATCATCTGTCATGGTCTGTCGACGCAATTATCTTCTGCATAGAAGGAGCGTCTGTATATCTAAGATAAGATAAACTTTGTGGGCTTGCACACTTTTCAAGTTTCATTGCTATGGGATGAAAGGTACAGGGTAACATAAAGTTACTGTGATATCTGCAGTGTACACCCCCTCCAGCTATTGAAAAACTACTCCTTTTATTTTTGATAAATAAAACCAAAGGAAATTTCCAGCAAACCAACTCATTAAGCTTGTAACTAAGTTCAACAAACCAACTCATTAAGCTTGTAACTAAGTTCAACAAACCAACTTATTAAGCTTGTAACTAAGTTCAACATACTAACTCATCAAGCTTGTAACTAAGTTCAACATACCAACTCATTAAGTTTGTAACTAAGTTCAACATACCAACTCATTAAGCTTGTAACTAAGTTCAACATACCAACTCATTAAGCTTGTAAGTAAGTTCAACATACTAACTCATTAAGCTTGTAACTAAGTTCAACATACCAACTCATTAAGCTTGTAACTAAGTTCAACATACCAACTCATTAAGCTTGTAACTAAGTTCAACATACCATCTCATTAAGCTTGTAACTAAGATCAACATACCAACTCATTAAACTTGTAACTAAGTTCAACATGCCAACTCATTAAGCTTGTAACTAAGTTCAACATACCAACTCATTAAGCTTGTAACTAAGTTCAACATACCAACTCATTAAGCTTGTAACTAAGTTCAACATACCAACTCATTAAGCTAGTAACTACATTCAGCAAACCAACTAATTAGCTTGTAACTACGTTCAGCAAACCAACTAATTAAGCTTGTAACTAAATTGCAGTCTAATGTTCCTCCCAAGATATTCAATGAGGGTTTGGAAATTATCAGTAATTTCATTATGTGAATGTGGTTGCATGGACTTTGAATATAATTGGTTGATAATGAGTGAATACAGGAAAGGAAGAGAAAGCAACCATGTAGCACCCCATAATCATTAAACTTGTTATGGATTTTTGTTGTTAAACTTGACTTAACAGTAACTACAAATATTTAAAATTTTTGGTTTAGTGCAAAAAATTATAAGGATACAGTTCATACATTTTTACCCTATTGCTTAATTTTCTTTCTGCCCAGATGACTTGGAAATTTTGTTACAAATAACATGAAATCATATGGTAGAAAAGCTTCTTTTGTTTTCAAGTAATAAGGTGTAAAAGCTAACAGTACAAATTGGTTGGATCCAGAGCGTAATATCTACATGAATGTTGTGGTCACATTGTGAAGATGTTCAAGACTTGAATTAATATAATCAATGCACAAATCTACTTGGGATTATTTGTGGAAATTGCAGTTAAAGGTCATGTAAATAGCTCATTGTATTTTTATTAAAATGGGTAGCCTTGAAAGACAAATTACATTGTTAAGAATTCACCTCTATTCATATTCCCAAAAAAGTACAAACTCTGTTTAGAAACATTTACTTAAATAAGAGATAACTCTTAAAAATATTAGTGTAGAAAGAAGCTTAAGTTATCAAAAGAAGAGAAAAAAAGTTTCTCAGATAATCATGATACACCAGGCTTTACACAATGTCAAGACAGGTTTGCTGTTCTAATAAATATTTCTTTTTAAAAGAACAGTTTGTTTTTTTTTAATTTAAAAATTTATTATAAAAAAAAAAAAGATTCTTTGCTTTAAGCAAATATATTCTACTTTTATGTGTTATATCTAAATTATGTTTCATTCACAACATATAATATGAAAATATTAAGTTATTTGTGAAGAATTGCCACTTTAAAAGTGTTTCCGTGTCATACAATTTTAAACACAGCTCAAGAAATGTTTAGCGTGAAACTTAGAGATAAGTATAATTATAATTTTTTCTCATTGTTTCTAGCTTCCAGTTTTCATATTGAATTATTGCTGTAATGTATACTTACAACATGCTTTCACTAAAGAGTTGAAATATTTTTTATTCCAGGAGGAAAGAGAATATGCTCTACAGCTATTGAATCTTTTGAACTCCCCCTCATCACAAGTGTCCACACCTGCCTCACTGCCCAACCAAGTACTACCTATTCGAAGCTTATGACCTCCTCTGTAGCTGGTTAGATATGTTATGACTTTTCTTTGTAAAGACTTTTGTTCCTCAAAATACTAATTTGCTCCATGCACAGATTGAGTATGATTTTTTAAAAAAATCTGCTCCATGTTAAGATTAATACTGTTTAGTTCCTCGCTCAGTCTCTAAGTTAAACTTTTTTAGGATTGACAATGAATTGTTTGATATTATATTTAGTGTTGCAATGCATTCAAAATTATTGATGTGATAAAATTTGATTATTCCTTGATGGCAGTTAGCAATGATAAACTCTGAACTTTAAATTTATCGTTAGATGTCATAGTTTTAATGAGCGCTAATAGGTTAGCTGATAAAATTATTTTATTACTTTTATTGAACAAACTATTCTGTTTCAATGGTGTCAATAGTGTGGTTGTATTTTTATTTGAAATTAGATGTCAATTTTAACTTAAAATTTATAAGTCTTGGATTTGTTTTATTTTACACTAATAACCAAATTAACACAAAAACAAAAAAAACTAAAGAAAACCATCAAAAAATCCACAATAAATTCTGTATTTGAATACACCTTCTGTTTTTCTTCAGTTTTCAATATATGCTGAGAAATACATCTCTCAACTGATTATAAGAAGAAAGAAGTTAAATTTAATAGAAATGAAACATGTTGTACATTGCGTTTTATTTCCTTTAATGTTGCCATTTCCCTATGTGGCTCTAGGTCTGGCTTTTGTTAGTGTGTTCACGGTTCAGACTAAGTTTAATGCTAAAGCAGATTTTAAATAATTACATCAATAAAAAAAAACCCACATCATTTTCTTTGCGTTCATCATTCTGTTGATCTGTTCAGTTCTTTAAATGTTATGTGTTTATCTTGAAATATTGTTAAGAATCCATGGCTTGTAGCTGGACACCTTTGCGTAAAGACCGAAATAAATGCCACATTGACCCTCAAAACCAGCAGATACAACTCCGTAAGCATAGAACCGTCCATCTGATTCCTGGCATACAAACGGGCCACCAGAATCTCCCTGAATTAAAGAATATCAAGTTTAACAAAACTTTTTATGTGTTTGATATTACAATAGCATCTATTATGAAAGTCAACTATTTACTAATAAGCATCTATTCATCATTATCATCTTCATTCCCATGACCTTTGTGGTAGTTGGAGGAGGGGGGGGGAAGCACATGGAAACATCAACAGATAACGATCTCAACAGTTGTCTATCTTGAGCATGGCCAATAATTTACTCAATCCCATCCCTGTCAATTCCTTTATGTTGTTAAGCCAGTTTTCCGTTGTCGATCTCTTTGCCAGTTCCCTTTTACAGTTTCTTGAATGATAATTTTTGTTAGGTATCATGTCACACTACATGACCGAACCATGCCATCTTACGTCTCTGCATTGTTGTTATAATCGTTTCCTGACGACCCGCAATAGAATTTATTTTGACTCAGACATATATTGGTCTTGTGTTCTAAATAGGAGATCTGGAGAAGTTTCCTCATGGATTTGTTTTCATATTAACTTGTATTATCAACACAGATGGCTAAATATGAAAAAGTTTTCTTGACAATCTACTTAAACAAATATATGGTATTATGGGTGTTGTAATATTAATAGTTAATGAAATTTGTTATGGTTTTTCAGCACATTACTTGAGGATTTACAATCCACCAAGTATTAACAATAATAGAATTATCCATAGCACACACAATCCATAAACAATTAGGACTCCTCCAGTGAAATGAAGAGATCACTTATTTATTAATACATCATATACAAATATTAACCCCACTTCTTGACAGAATAAAGGCCTTTTAAAAAAATGGCTGTGACATTAGGTTTTAAAAAATGTATATACATAAGTGCTACAAAATAAGTCATGTAGTGACCATTTACACAAGTAATTACTTCTTTTAGTACAATTTTCATACAGTCTGACTCTTTAAATTAGCTTCTGTTTCATAACTTCCAGCACATGTCTTCTCAAAATTACTCTTTATAAACAGGCATATTTGCCGTTCTAAAATACTATTCTATAATAATTAAGCTAATATTTGCTATTTTAACTGTGGTAAGCTACTGGCACAATTGGATTTTAATTTCAGTAGTCCTAACTGGCTAATAACTATGGGTCATGGACACTATGTTAGGGCTAAAAATAGTATTTTGATGGCCTGTCAAGATTTAATAAAATACTTGTTCTATGAATTAATTGCTTTGAGGGTCTTTAGAAAATTTTCTGACTGACTACTTTTAATTTGAACTTATTATAACTAATCTATTTAATTGTCCACAGTCCACTGTGTATTTAGCACTGAAGTAAAACCAAAAGATCATATATTTAAATACTTACCTGGCCCCTGGCGTATATCCTTGCCTACGGTATAAGTAGCACTATTGACCAAAATTTAACTAACCTGTCATGTATCCTTGCCTACAGTATAAGTAGCACTATTGTAGCCAACATTTAACTAACATGTCATGCATCCTTGCCTACAGTATAAGTAGCACTTTTATAGCCCACTTTTAACTAACCTTGCATGTATCTTTGCCTACAGTTCCAGCACAAAATGTAGCATCTGTGGCCCGGGCTTGATATTGATGCTTACAGTCCAAGTTAGATACCACGGGGAGGTTGACCCACTGAAGCTTTGCTTCACCTGTTGATTCTGGGTTATCTGGAATTGTGTTGTTTTAGGGCCTGTATTATGTCATTTATCTCATTTCCCTTAACTACAAAGTGTTTAGATATTTCAAATATTGACTTAAGCAGCTATTTGGTTTACACTCAGTTGATTAGTAATTGTTTCAACTGTTAAGCTTTACAGTTTCTTTAGTAAAAAATGTAGATGACACAATTTCTTTATACCCAACAGTTGAAATGTACTCTTTCCTGATGGTAATTTGAAGAGATAAGATGAAAAAGTAGTTGGTAGGCAAGATTGCCTAAATTTCATCAACGAAATTGAAGTGACCCGAGAGTTGTCAGTTGGCCATACGGTAGGAGAAACTATTTAATTTAAACACATGACAGGAAATCTTTTCTCTTCTAGCTGTAACAAAATTAATAGCATCAAGATGTCGTCCATAAAACACGTCACGCGATTTAGATTTTTTCACCTCCTTGTGACCAGGTGGTAAAAAAACGTAGATCCCCATCCCTACAATATGATGTCACAAATATTTGCATCGCCTCTCCCCACACCCGCCATAAAAGCATGAAATGAGCATGTTTCACATCGCTTGTTTGTCATTAATTATGTATTTAGTGCAAGGCTGCTCAATTTGGTGGATCTCAGTTGGTCCCCCAGGGCAGCCTCAAGAGATTGTTTAGTACCAGCTCAGTTTAGCTTTGTGATGCTTCGTACAGGCACAGTTTAGCTTTCTGATGTTTAGTTCCGGCACAGTTTAGCTTTGTGATGTTTAGTACCGGCACAGTTTAACTGTGTGATGTTTAGTTCCGGCACAGTTTAGCTTTGTGATGTTTAGTACCGGCACAGTTTAGCCACTCCAGAAGAAGGTATAGCAGGAGCCTCTTTCACTTAGTTCGCCATCTCCTGGTAGACGGGTCTCGCTAAGAGCGGAAATGTAGACATCGTACCTTGAAAGTTCGTGACCCACCAGGGCAATTCTCCGTTGTGGTCTGTTGGTTTCAACTCTGTCCATTAGTGTGTGCACATTCCATGTGCCCAGGGTGAGAGGAATAGTTCTTGGCTGCTTCTTTAGTTTGCAACCGCAGAATAAGGGTCCCCGCCAGCCGTGGTATGAACATTGAGACTGTTTGGAAGCATTTTAGAGACCTAGTGTATAGCACAGACTCTCTAATCCTTGAATCCGCTACGAGAAAGCACCAAGGCTGGTTCGATGACAATTGTGACGAAATCAAGCAAATGTTGGCAGAGAAACATCAACTCCATAGAAAACACATCAGCAATCCCAGGTCTTCATCCATAACGAACTCATAAAATAGCATGCGCCGTATCTTACAACAAAAACTTCGCTGGATGTGAGGCTCATGGCTAAGTAAGAAAGCTAATGAGATATGCAGACACTATACTAATAGAAAAGCCACTATAAAAATGTTGAGAAATGACTAACGCTAAGAAAGTCCTCCGCTGACCTGGAGAGGGATGGGCGCCGCCAGTGTCTCTTAAGCACGAGAATGTTCTAATGGAAACATTAGAATCCCCTACGACATCGAAAAAAAGAGGTTATGGGACTAAAAAAAAATACTAATAGACAGG
This sequence comes from Radix auricularia, assembly GCA_002072015.1. NCBI lineage: Eukaryota > Metazoa > Mollusca > Gastropoda > Lymnaeidae > Radix > Radix auricularia. The sequence continues at coordinate 50,660 of MUZC01000312.1, read as the reverse complement.
CATTATATGAAGAATTTTTACAACGCCCTCAAGGTAGTGTACGGACTCACAACGTCTAATTCATCCCCGCTTCTCGGTGCTGATGGGACATATCTAATTACTGACAGAGAGAAGATTCTCGAGCGCTCGGCTGTACACTTTCATGCGGTCTTAAACAGCAACTCAAGTATTAATGAAGATGCTATTAGTCGCCCCCCTCAAGTACCAATTAACTTGGCAATGGATGACCTGCCTACATTTCTTGAGACGCAAAGGACTTTACATCTCCTGTCACGTGGAAAGGCTCCTGGAGCAGACTAAATTCCGGCTGAAGTATACAAAGAAGGCGGCATGATTCTACCGAAAAAACTGCATGAAATCTTCATAATGATGTGGCAACAAGAGGCTATCCCCCAGGATTTACAAGCGAAAAGGAAACCGCCAAGTCTGCGATAATCATCGTGGAATTTCACTGATATCAATTGCAGGGAAAATACTAGCCAGAATCCTCATAAATCGTCTAAATGCACATCTGGATTAGAATATCTATTACTAGAAAGCCAACGTGGTTTCCGGAAAGTACGTGGGACCATTGACATGATCTTTGCAGTAAGGCAGTTGTAGTAAAAGTGTCAAGAGCAGAATATGGACCATGGACCTATTTTCCATTTACATAGCCCTGCCAAATGCCTTTGACACAGTCTGCAGTGAAGTTCTTAGTAGGATTATGGCCAAGTATGGCTGCCCAAATAAGTATATTGCCAATGTAAGGCAATTTCATGATGGCATGCAGGCTCGAGTTCAGGAAAACAGAGATGCGTCTAAACCATTCCTTGTCACGTGGCATTAAGTAAGGCTGTGTTCTGGTCCCAACAATGTTCAGCCTCATGTTCTCAGCCATGCTTACAGAGGCTTTCATGAATAGCAATAAAGTAATGGTCAATAGGTATTGCACTAATGGTCGTTTGTTCAACCTCAGGAGACTTAAAGCAAAAACAAAGGTGAAGTCAGACAGATTCCTGGACCTTCTTTTTGCTGAAGACTGTGCCCCTAACGCCGGCTCTGAAGCAAACCTGCAACAAAGCGTTGATGAATTTTATTTTTAAGTGCGTGCCCTAACTTTGGGCTCACCATCAGCACAAATAAGACAGAAGTCTTATACCAGCCGGCCCCAGGAAAATCCTATAATGAGCCTAACGTAATCATCAACGGCAACCAAATCAACAGTGAGCCACTTGACTTACCTTGGCAGCACACTTTCTCAGAATTAAAACTTTAATGATGAGGTGAACGTGAGAATTTGGCACATTGCATGACAGTGTCTGGAACAGAAGGGGAATCAGCACCCAAACAAAACTAAAAGTACACAGAGCAATAGTGCTGTATGCATGTGAAACTTGGACCGTATACCAACGCCATTCAACGTTGCTGAACCACTTCCACACCAAAAGCCTAAGAAAAATTCTCAATATAAATTGGCAGGTTAAAGTTAAAGTTCCAGGTAATGAAATATTAGCAGGTCAGGAATACCCAGCATCCACACTAGCCTCATGCAAAGCCACTTTCGCTGGGCGGGCATGTTGTGCGCATGTCCGAACATTGCCTCTCCCAAACGGCTCTTTTATGGTGAGCTTACTACAGGACATGAGCACGTGGAGGTCCACGTAAGCGATACAAGGATGCACTTAAAACCGCTATAAAGGCCTTAAAACATTAGACATGACTCCTGGAAACCAGCAGCCAGTATACGAGGTCATTGGCGCTTAATGATACGGAATGTCTGTGAGGCTAATAGACCAAACGTCAGGCCAGGAAGGACCGCGTACAGAATCCCCCTGAAAGGATCCAATCCATTCATTTTTTGTCCGACACGTGGACTCACATTTCTTGCTAGAATAGAGTTAATAGGCCACCAGAGAACACACGTGGTCAAAAGGAACAATTGATGAGAGTGGTCATCGTCGACTTCGTCTGGCGAATAACACCAGTGTAAGGCTGCACTCTAGTATCGTAACACGCCATTTAAAACGTCATTAAATAATGTGTAAGTGTAAGCAATCAAATATTTCAAAGTGAACGTTTATTTAAAGTTGCGCTTTTTGGTGTGACGTCCCATTCCTACCCCCCCCCCCCCCACTTTCACCACACAACGTCACAAATGTGTGATCCCCTGCCCCCCAGGTGCGTGACGTCATTTATGGACGGGCCCTTAAAGCAACACTTTTCAATTTTGCCCCAAATGTCATATTGACCATCTTTGATCAATGAACAACTTGAAATGATGTCCTTTTACTGTGCATTTACAAAGGACAAGTAACTAAAATAATCTATTTTCACAATGAGAACGAGGTGGCTAATGAAAAACTGCTTACTTGAAGTGACACCCCAACCCATTGCCCTACAATTTACTGCTTGTTGCACATCCGTATGTCCGCCTGGCAAGCAAATCGGCATTTGACATCTGTTGTATTTAATCATGCCAGACAGCTTTAAAATGGCAATATCATTGGCTGAAATATAAATAGTTGTGAAAGGTCTTTAACTAATAGACTATTGCATACTATGCCAGCTACATTTACATTTCGATATGTATAAAGATATGAAGTGAAATGGTATTTTTAAAAGATTAATTTGCTTGTACACGTTGCTCATTTAAAAAACACGAACACACACACACAACTTATTTCCATTGTGAATGTAAGTTTGGAAAACTGTGCAAAACGTTTAAATAACTTTCTTTTTTCTTTAATTTAAAAGACTTGCTGAAGTTGCTGCTTCGAACACGTCATTGCTTGAATCGTTGCACTATTCAAATACATCATCAGTTGATAACTAATTTAATCTGGAACTAAACTACAAAATATTTAAAAAGGACGATTATCACATAATTTTTGGCAGCTGTTGAATTACTGTTAGTGGTAGTGGTGTAGCGAAGGGGGGCTAATGACACGGGCGGCACTTTGCCAGGAGCGGCAAATTCCTGAACATTAATTAGTTTTTAAGGAAAAAAAATAAAAGAAGTCGAGATTTTTATCGAAATGAAAGAAAACCCCAGATATAAAATTAACAACAGAAATAAAATAACTATCCTAAAGTTTGTGAACTTTTCATCCGTCAAAACTTTAAACTCTTTATTGGATGTAAATTCTTCTAATACTAATGCTACTGTACTGAAAAGTATTTAAGTAGTATGAGAATATAACACTAAAGTAGTGGTGGCCTACATGATTCTTGAAATTTGACAGCCGATCCTGTTGTAAAAACAAAAATTACTGCACATGAAACATGAGCTAATCGAAAGCACCGAATGGCACATTGTGTGTAAAAAAAGGGGTGGGGGCTAATTCATCGTTATTTAGCTTCAGAAATGAAAAGCGTTAAAATAAATTTTAATTAAATAAATAAAAAGAAAAAGAATCTATATTATATACTTGAACGTTTCTATTGCCAAAACTTCTAACTCCATTATAGATCTAAAGTCTTTTTCTTTTTGATACGAATGCTACTGAAGTGGAAAACATTGGAGCTGAATAGTGTACAAATATGAGAATAGTGTTCATGAATATATAATTATTATTGAATCAAGGTTAATTTTATCGTAATTAAACTAATGTCAAAAATTGTTGGCGTATTTACAGGGTTTATTCAACCAAAGCATTATTATTTTTATTTTAATGTCTTTTGATTTGAAGCATCAACAAAAATAATGAACAAAATTGCTTGTTTAATGAAATTAAAACTTTGCACGCATAGATCTATATCTAAACGTTAAGGCTGTGGTTACACTGCACGCGAATTCGCTCATCTAGTATACGCGCCAACGCGCATCTGAAAAGTAATTTTTAGGGTGGTTACACTGCAAGCGATTGCTTCAGCTGATAACGCGCGAATTACATTGTTTGTCTTGACAACAACCCTTAACCTTGATCCTACTTGCTATTTAAACACACATTTTGTGTGTATATATAGACATCGCCTTGAACTACTTGAACTATCCCTTAACCCGACGCTGGGTCGTTGGGGCACCATTTTGAGCTGCGCACTAACTCATGCCAAGTGTCACGGTTCTGAGCTGCCTTCTGGGAATCGCTAAATGAAAGGCCGGTCCACTCTTTGATGTTATCCTCCCAACTCTTCCTTGGCCTGCCTCTTTTCCTTCTTCCCTGGACTGTGCCTTGCAATATCGTCTTTGAGAGACCTCCAGATCTTGACACGTGTCCGTACCATCGTAGTTTCCTCTTTTTAATTGAGGTGAGAAGGTCCTCGTAAGGGCCAATGACAGCACTTATTTTGTCGCGGACCGATTCGTTTGATGATGTGCGCCGTGTAGGAGATGTTTAATACCTTTCGAAAACATCTCATCTCAAGCGCACTTATTCTTTTCTGGAGGTCTGCGGTGAGCGTCCAAGCCTCACAACCATAGAGGAAGACTGACATCGCCAGAGAGCGCATTAGACGAATCTTTGATCTCAGGGAGAGCTTCTTGCTTTGCCAGATGTTTTTCAGTTTGCTTAGTGCTGCAGTTGTTTGGGCCGTTCTGGCAAGAATTTCTGGTTTTGAGCCTTCGTCGGATATTACAGCCCCTAGATATTTGAAGGTAGGGACCTCCTCGAGTTTTTGACCGTTTATCCGTATTTCACTTGTGAAATTCTTATTTGCCATGACCTTGGTCTTTTCTGCATTAATTTCCATGCCATAGGCCTTCGACGTCTTCTCTAGCTTTGCAAGGAATTCTTTTAGTTCGTCCTCGCTGCCAGCTAGGCCGTCTATGTCATCGGCGAAGCGTAAGTTAGTTATGATCCTTCCTCCGATGCTGACCGTTCCGACATGGTCTTCGAGCACATCAGTCATAATTCTTTCTAGGAAGAGGTTGAAGAGGATGGGGGAGAGTAAACACCCTTGTCTAACACCAACAGTGGTCTTGAACCAATCTCCCAGCTTGCTGTTGTAGAGTACTGCGCTGGATGCTCTGTTGTATAGGTTCTTGATCACAGTAATGAGGTTGGCGTTAATATTGTACTTGTGCATGGTTGCCCACAGTGCTGCATGCCACACTCTGTCAAACGCCTTTTTGAAGTCTATGAAGACATGAAAGAGGTCCCTCTGGTGTTGCAGATGTTTTTCACAGAGCACTCGCAAGTTGAAGATCTGCTCTGTTGTGCTCCTTCCTGCTCTGAAGCCTGCTTGTTCTTCTGCAATGATCTGCTCTGCTTGTGGTTTTAGTCTGTTTAGTATTACCATGAGCATGACTTTGCTGGGGTGACTGATCAGGCTAATTGTGCGGTAGTTCTGACACAATTGTAGATTACCCTTCTTTGGGAGCGTTATAACCAGCGATTGAGTCCAGGGTGTTGGCCATTCTCCTGTCTGCCAGATCTTGTTGCACATGCTAGTTAGAATGTTTATTACTGGGTCACCTCCTGCTTGAATCAGTTCACCTGGGATGTTGTCTGCTCCAGCCGATTTCCCCTTTTTCAGCTTTCGCACAGCAAGCTCCACCTCATCACGGAGAATGTAATGCATGTCCATGTTAGATGACGTTGGGCAATTGAGCACTGATTCGTCGCCCTTTGAGTCTTCATTGTATAGCTCAGAACAGTATTCGGTCCATCTTTTTATTATTTCTTGTTCTTCTGTAATACATTTCTCAGATTTATCTTGAATTGTTGAGATGCGACCTTGCTTGGTGGATGTCAGATCTTTGACAATCTTGTAAGCCTTTTTTGAGTTGTTTCTCTGTAGATTATCATCGATGTCTGAGCATTGTTGTTCTATCCAGTTTGTTTTTGCTTTATTCATTTCTTTCCTGATCTTTTTGTTGATTGTTCTGTATTTGATTGCTCCTTCTGCAGTATTCTTTACGTTCTTAAGTTTTCTTCTTTCATCGCACATCTCTAGGATATAAGTGGAGACCCATGGTTTTTTTATGGCATGTTTTTTGCCAAGTATATCTTTTGCTGTCTCAATTATTGTGGTATTGAAGGTATCAGTGATTAGATCTATGTCCATATCCTTTTCCGATTCACAAAGTGTGGTCAGTGGAGCAAATTTCCCTCCAATTTTTGCCCTGAACGCCTCTGCGATTACCGGATCTTTCAATTTTTCAAGGTCGAAGCGTAATCGTGTATTGCTTTGTTTTGCTATCCTTTTCAGGTGTAGATGGAAAGTCATCAGCACCAGGTTATGGTCGCTGCCGATATCCGCTCCAGGGAAGCTTCTAGTATTAGCTGCTTTAATGCATGATTTAAATCGTCTTTTGACCAGTATGTAGTCTATTTGGTTACTATGTTCCCCGCCTGGGCTGTGCCAAGTCCATATTCTGGATTTTTTATGGTGACCAATTGTGTTAGCTAGAAGGAGGTTGTTGTATCGTGCAAATTCGAGGAGTCGAAGCCCTCTATCGTTGGTCAGGTCATTGCAAGAGTGTCCGCAAGTATCTGCCCAGTTGGTACATACATCTACTCCAATCTTCGCATTCCAGTCACCTTGGACGACGATAATATCTTTCTTTGGTGTTTGATCCATGATGTCCTGTACTTGGTCATAGAAGGCCTCAATTTCACTATCATCATGGCTGGATGTAGGAGCATATGTCTGTATAATTGTGATATTGAAGGGTGTTGCTTTCAGGCGGATGGTGATGATGCGGCTGGAGACAGGACGACAACCAATGACTGAGTTTGTTGTATTTTTATGGATTAGGAATCCAACTCCATGTTCATGTCTGTCCTCCCTGCCGCTGAAGTAGATTTTGTGTCCATCTTCTGTTGCGAGTTCACCAAAGCT
>MUZC01000312.1:28540-38804 GCA_002072015.1 Radix auricularia | reverse complement strand
TTCATCAACTGTGGCAACCACAGCTTAAAATTTAGCAAGAGTACACTTAACTAAACATGATCCAGTTGTTATCACGTTTTTGGAACAGTTAAAAGTATAGATTTATGTTTTCTCCCTTTCAACAACTCGTTGGGAAAAAATTAAAAAAAGAGTTGTGCCAATCACAATGAAGAGGGAGTCTGAAACACGTTGGATTGCACGATCAGAAGCTGTTATAGCAATTTATGAAGGACTAGATGACATGGCAGGGCTGTTGGAAAAATTATCAGAACATACAAATATGACGCCTGACACCAGAAGTGATGCAGAAGCTTTGCTGGTAGGTATATAAAACTTTAACTTCCTAGATTTTAAACATTTCTGGAACATCATACTTGATAAAATTGATAGTGTCCAGAAACGGTTCCAGAATCCTACTGTGAGTTTCAAGGAAGCTTAATCTGATCTTGAATCGCTTGAGCAAGAAATTGTCAACATTCGTGTTAATTTGAGCCATGTTGCGGTAGACAATGGGAAAGAAGATGCACAACTTGGAGAATCGAGTTTGACAGAAGATTAGACGACATCGGAGGATGCCTTCGAGAATTAAAAAGAGATGCAGAACTTTCTCCATAAGAAGAAATTGCACCTGCTATGAACAGCGAAATTGATAAACCCCAACAGGAGATATCAATACGGATTTTACGTCTTAAACAACCTAAACAACAAATTTGGATTTTTACTAGTTACTAGACGTCAAATCTCTTCTTGCTGAAACAAAAGTCGATACGCTTCGTTATAATTGCTTAGATTTTGCTAATTTCTACGAATTGTGAACATGAAATCAAATACTAAAAAAAGATGCTCAGTACCCGGACTGAAGTTCTACCGGAAACTACTTTGGATCTTCTCGATTTTATTGTTTCATATGGAGATGACGTATTTCCGAATCTGCGCATTTCACTTCAAATACTTCTAAAAATTGCTGTTTCAACTAAAAGCTGTGAGCGGTCCTTCAGCAAAGTAAACCTTATTTTGTCTTAATTACGTGCTTCAATGGATCAAGCTCATCTGGATGATCTTGCACTCCTTAGCATCGAAAGAGAACACTTGAGAATATCAATTTTAACAGCGAGATTGACGACATTCAAATCAAGGAAGATCCATTTATTTTAGATTATGTCTATTCGAGTCATGTATAATTAGTAGAGTTTTTTTTTTTCAAATAAATTGTTTATAATCGTATAGAGAATTATTAGTCTGTATTGTAATTCATTAAAATATCATTTGCTTCAAAAAATGAACCATATAAACCGTAAAATTTCAAATTTTTCTTGGGGGCTCAGTGAGCCCCCAGAATTTTTCGGTCCGTCAAGGGGCGCAGAATTTGTGTCTTGCCCCCGGGCGCACATGACCCTAGCTACGCACTGCTTCCACCATCTGTAGCCATTTGTTAACAACAATGATGAAGTTCGCTCATCTACTCTTAGCCCCGGGGTTCTTTGTTGGGGATCTGAGGAAACTTTGCAGTGTTCCGGGAAATATGTCAGGGGACCGAGAAATTATGTGAAGGGGGCGAGGTACAAGTCATGTGTGCTCCATTTTCAAAAAGTAACTTCATTTTAATCAAAGAGCTCCACGTTTAAACATGTGTTGATGAGTTTATTAGATTTATCATTATTTACTTGCACCAAATCAATCGAGTTTAACACCGAAACATTTGACACCATGCACTTGTTCCATACCACTAATTGACTAATCGTATTTTCTCTCGTCTTATCTATTACAGAAGTTCCTTCCATACAGAAATATTTTAAAACAGCGGTAATGTCCTAACAACCGTCCTAACCAATCTCTTCCATACAGAAATATTTTACAACAGTGGTAATGTCCTACCTAATCGCCCTAACCCATCTCTCTCGCAACTCAATGAGGACCACTCTCTCAAGAGCCAGTGCCATCTCATCCTAACCCAAAAGTCCTAACCCAAAAGTCCTCTCTTAACCCTTAACCTAAGTTTATTTCGTCCACGGACGCTCTCCGTCACGGACTCCACGGTCAAGTAACTTTGAGTTCTCACACAACAAAACCTAGCTGACCTTTACACCCTACGGTATCCGACCGTGAAAACCATCGATTTGAGAATTGAACGCATTCTGGAACACACAAAATGTCACTTTCAATCTTGTCAAGATCTAAAAATCTATTTTAAATTCGTTCTTCATTCAAGTCATGTACATTTTTTGTTTGTAGAAACCCAAGTTGACATTTTGGGGAACTGTGCCACACAACTCTTTTAATCAGTAGAAATGAGATAATTTTTTTTTCAATTTGTTCTTACTTTCGATCTATACTTAAAGAAAATAAAAAATATAATAAAAACAATGACAGCTTTCTCCGTAGTCATTGATGATTTCGTAGAGACCACAGATGAGGTCATCATTTCATTGAAGATTCAAGTTCGTAATTTTATGTATGTGTGATATAAATAAAGTTAATCCGAAATGACAACGTTGACCGCCAGAGAATCAGCATTAGTTTTTTCAGTGTGCAAACAATGTATTTAGCTTCAGTGTGTTTAAAATGTAACAGGTCCAGGTCTTTATCGCAGTGCTTCGCCTCACTAATGTGAGTTAAAGCAAGTCAAGGAATTCAAAACCAATGTCTACAAGTAAAGCCTGGAACTAACGATATATTACTCTCTGAATGAAATTCACAGCAGAAAATAGAGAGTTACCTTATCTTATCTATACAGACGCTCCTTCTATGCAAAAGATAATTGCGTCCACCAATAATGATGACCTGTTAGCAAGTGATGCAGCGTTCACATCCACGGCTATGAGGGTTCCACGCATTACCTATAGCCGCCTAACTAATGTTAGTTACCCATTTGGAGCTGGGTGGACTCAGGGACGCCCTAGGCCCCAGAAACAAATCATTGCCTTCGCATCGATTCGAACCCGTGACCATCAGTACGCTAGTCAAGCGCGCCCCAGAGTTCTTGATGATGTAGGAGTCAATGTGAACATTGCGCCCGGAGTTCACACATCTTTCAATTCCTGAGTTGTCACACAAGACAATTATCAATCTCAGTAATGTTTGTTCCTCCATTAAATATAACATGTCAATGCTGATTTCACTGCAGTTATTGTCTTGGAAAAAATAATATATATTTTTTTTCACTTCCATGAAAATGTGTTTTCCCATATTCTCTACGCTTGCTGCAAACGGATAATACTCTTCCGTTATCTGGACGTCAAAACTGACAACAAGAATTAATTAAAATTACAACTTGTGAGATCCCTAGACTCTTCCAGGGTCAGAGACTACCAAGAAAAGTTCATAGCTATCTCGCTTATCGGTAATTCTATGTTCACGCCAAATTCTACTGCTCACACACAACTGAACTTGCAGATAGGCTGATGATTCCAAAAAATCGGTGTTTGAAGGGACACTTATTTGCTGCTTTTATTATACTGTTTTTATAAAGTTGTCATCGGTAAATGTTTTCTCTCGGTTTGAAATCTTATGCGCTACTTGTATTTGATCTCTTAACATACTAAAATTTATATTAAAATTTTATTTTCATCACAACTTCTCGTGTTCCAGACGTGTTATTTTATGAAGTAATGTTGAGTACCGTGGACGGGCCAGATAAATTGCCTTCTAATGTCGGATTCCGCCTGCGGACCTTAGCTTGGCGATGCTGGTTAAATGTTTTTTATACTGACTGCCTCAGGGCAGTGGTCCTAAAAACCTTTTTATCGCCGCGGACCGGTCAGATTTTGATAATTTTAACATTCCATTACCGGCCCGGTACCATTTGATCCAGGGACCGTTACCGGTCCGCTGCCAGGGGGTTGGGGACTACTGCCTTAGGCGGTTCAATGAACAAAACTGATTTTTAGAACTGCAGCTCTAATTTCACCTAAACCCACATCAAGTTAATGTCTTATCTTATCTGTTACAAAAACGCCTTCTATAAAGAAGATTATTGTGTCCTAAGCTTACCTATGGTTTGTATCTAATCCTGTATTATTATTTGAGTTTTAAATGTTGATAAAGTGTTGGTTTTCCTGGTTTCTTCAGGAAACCCATTCCAGGCATTCCCGACGGGAAGAACGAGAATTTGTATGTGTTTGTTCTTGCATACAGAATAAGGAAGTTGTTTTTATTCTTATGTCTATCTGAGGGTTGTATTAATTTATCTTTGTGTTGTATTTCTAAAAAAATAGTCAATTGCTTTTGTATTATTTCTACTTTACTTTTGATTCTTTTAAAGATTTATTGATTAACTAATGGTGTTATTCATGTAAATTTTGAATATTTTGAATTCATCGTCATAAGTAATGAATGTGGAAGTTTTTGTTTGTTTGTTTTTTGTTTTTTTGTTGTTTTTTTGTTTTTTAAAAATTTATTCTAGTTTAGCAATGTTTTTGTTGGTAGATGGGTCCCATACAGGGAATGCATATAATATAAAACCCTGGGTTTTGTTTGATTTTTAAATAACTTCATTGACATAGGGATTCCATGATAGTTTCTAATTTATCATTACTCCTAAGCATTTTGCATCTTAAGTTTGGATTAGTTCTTTTCCATGAATGAAATATTTTAAATTCATTCTTTTCTTTTTCTTAGTTACTCTTAACGCTTGCACGCTATTTCTACACACAACTAGGAAACCTGAAGATAAAAGGCTGAAAATATAAATAAATTAATTGAAATACTATTAAAAAATTCGTTGTTTACAATTTTAAAACCAAGCAAGATATTTTCAAAACCTACTTAGTTTTTTAGTACTCGTCCATCTCGAAGATGTAGGTGGCGGCACTGCGTTTATTGCAGACGATATTACTGAGAACAACCCTTCACAGAGTCCACGTACCCAAATAAAAGGTTTTCCCCTTACAATACCGAAAGTCTTTCCCTGAAGTGACGAAGTAAAAAAAATTTTTTTTTAAGTTTTAACTCATTCATAGAACGTTCATTTTGTTCCTCCGTACTAAAAAGGGAGAAAGGTTCCTAATAGATGGGGTTTTTTTTTATTTCTTACCTTTTATTGGTGTTTGACGGGGTACATTTCTTGACTGCTTCCTAACATATGAAAGAACAGTCATAATTAAACTGAACAAATTGGGAACGGAAATGACACTGCGATTCAAATACTATACGGGAGATGCCTGTTTGAAAGAATCATGAACTCTCAATTTGACTTTACAATTTTCGAACACGGCACATGCAAAGGAAATATAAACACGTGGTCATGTTCATGTTCTATTATCAGACACATTTACAAGGGAAAAAACACTTGGTCCTGTTTAGTCACACAGTCATACAAACTTACACGAGAAAAAATAGACTGGTTTTCATTTTCTGTCAACCAATCATAAACACATACAAAATCAAAAAAGGTTCGGTGTCATATTCTGTCACGGAAATATTTTGATTCTTTCAAGGCTTAACTTATAATTCAACTTTCTGCTTAACTTATAAGTATATTGTCTGCCAACAGGGCCGGCTTTAGGCATAGGCAGCCGCCTATGGCCTCCGATTAGTCTCATAATTGGAGTGGGCCTCGCACGAGAATCTTTCCACATTTATTTATATATTTTTTAATTACATTTAGGGCTACCAAATTCACTTAGGCCCTGCTACTAAAATCATAAGTCTGCTAAACTGATTATTAAACTTTCTGCTAAACTTTTAAGTCAACTTTCTGCTAAACTTTTAAGTCAACTATTTGCTAAACTTATAATAAGCGTAAGCTCTAAATGCTAACAGTCTCAACCTGTGTCATCATATTGCGTTAAATTAAGGCGCCAATTCCTGATATTCACGTGTCCCATGCAGATTAATATCAGTTCGGAGTTGTTCGGACCCAGACGTATCGCAAACTAAATGCCGAGTTGAGTGCAAGACTAAACAAACGTAATATTAAAGAAGACTCACCAAGACACAGCTGCTTTTGGAAATCTGACGCAACAATCGAACTGCGAGATTTGAACCACTTGGGATTGGGCACCAGGACAGTCGAATTAATTTTATTGATTTACAAGTCGTGCGATAGATTTCCACATTTCCTGGTTACGATGCAATAAAATACCTGGACATTTCAACGGCATATTATTGATTAATAATTTTATTTTAAAAAACTCTTTCATTCCTCTAACACGGACTTACAAATTGGGACCGCAGAACAACTGGAGGACCAAGACAATTAGTCAGTGGGAGGAAAGGAGTAAGAGGGAGGCAAGGAGTCAGTGGGAGGCAAGGAGTCAGTGGGAGGCAAAGAGTCAGTGGGAGGCAAGGAGTCAGTGGGAGGCAAAGAGTCAGTGGGAGGCAAAGAGTCAGTGGGAGGCAAAGAGTCAGTGGGATGCAAGGAGTCAGTGGGATGCAAGGAGTCAGTGGGAGGCAAAGAGTCAGTGGGAGGAAAGGAGTCAGTGGGAGGAAAGGAGTCAGTGGGATGCAAGGAGTCAGTGGGAGGCAAAGAGTCAGTGGAAGGAAAGGAGTCAGTGGGAGGAAAGGAGTCAGTGGGAGGCAAGGAGTCAGTGGGAGGCAAGGAATCAGTGTGAGGCAATTAATCAGTGGAAGGAAAGGAGTCAGTGGGAGGAAAGGAGTCAGTGGGAGGAAAGGAGTCAGTGGGAGAAAAGGAGTCAGTGGGAGGAAAGGAGTCAGTGGGAGGCAAGGAGTCAGTGGGAGGCAAGGAATCAGTGTGAGGCAATTAATCAGTGGAAGGAAAGGAGTCAGTGGGAGAAAAGGAGTCAGTGGTAGGAACGGAGTCAGTGGGAGGAACGGAGTCAGTGGGAGGAACGGAGTCAGTGGGAGGAACGGAGTCAGTGGGAGGAAAGGAGTCAGTGGGAGGCAAAGAGTCAGGGGGAGGCAAGGAGTCAGGGGGAGGCAAGGAGTCGGTGGGAGACAAAGGGATAGTGTGTTCTTTTAAATAATTTTAGTATTTGATTTTTTAAAATAAAAACTGTTTTCATTATGAGAGTTAATGCGTGGGCTTGCTGATAAACAGTTAAGTTAAGAACTACTATCCTAATGTATCATGCAGCCCTGGCAACTATAATCTCTGCGTGTACACGCCATTGCTTTCCTGCTATTTAGAAAAGCAGAACTGAAAAATGCAGCAATGTAGCGAAATAATTTTTGCTATTAAATATAAAACGTCTTTTCAACCTACGTGTTGTATCTGCAGTTTCCCAGCTCAGGGAAGTAGGTGGAGCCAGTGTCGTTTTCAGTTTCGAGTTTGTTGCAGACGCAGTTATAGAAAACTCGCCTTCACATAATCCCGTCACCCATAAAGCGGATTGGTCCCAAGCAAGACCAAAAGTCCTACCCTGGAAAATGGGAAAGAAAGAAAATATTCGGATACAAGTTAATATATGACAGTTATTTGTTATATAAGTATATCCCTTTGATAATATCATGCAAAAATTTAAACGGAAAAACTAAGATTCAAGTTATTTCTTGGGGAAATTTAATAAAACTACCACTTGTGTTTTAATTTTATTTAATGATTTCATTTATACCTTTTATAATTTTTCTGAAATGAAATGTTAGCTTATGAATTCAATCATTTTAAAAGGTGAGACCTTCCTCTAAAATCCGCTACTTAATTTTAAAAAATTAAAAAACAAGTTTACTTTTTTTTTTACAGTAAATCCTTAACATACGAGACATAACTAAAAGTATGTTCAATTTAATACGCATTGCACGTCAATCCTAAAACCCCAAATTTTTGTTGTCTCATGTAAGTTAAGTAAAACAACTTCTACAGACTCCCTGCTAAATTACAGCTCGATTTGATCACAGAGAAAGGTGGTTATAAAAACATGGTTATTTTTTCGACGATTCTATATAAAAAGTCACAGTTCAAACAAATTTATTTGGAAACAGCGTTATTTGTTTCCATTTAACATTAATTTAATTAAGAACTACATGAATTATTTTAAAAAAATAATTTAAACGCGGTTAAATTTGTAGCTTTTCAAACGGGTATGAACACTTTGGGTTCCTTACCCTTATCTTATTTTATCATTTACAGACACTCCTTTACACTCCAAGACTATTGCATCCTACGCTTATCCGTCTTGCATTTCTATTAGAGTTTTAAATGTTGATACAGCGTTTTTTTTTCCTGGTTTCCTCAGGCATCCATTTCATGTAGGATTTCCGGTCGGGCAGCACGAGAGTTTGTATGTGTTTGTTGCTGCATAAGGAAAAAGGAACCTGTTGTATACCTATGTCTATTATATATATCTAAGGGTTGTATTAAAATATCTTTGTTTTGAATTTCCAATTTAGAACAAATAGCTTTATGTATTATTACAACTTATTCTAGCGCTTTCTTCCTCTATCCTGTAGTGTTTCAAGGTTTTATGTTTTAACTTTAACTAAAGGAGTTATTCTTGTCAGTTTAGAATATTCTCCAGTAATGAATATAATATCTTGTTTTTGAATTTGTTAAAGATTTATTTGGTGTATGGATCACATACGGAAGATGCATATGCTCATACAGGGCTCGCGAAAGTAAGTTATCTTTGAGTTTTATACTCTTATTATATCTGCACAAGTTTCTCTTTATAAAGGGTAATGTTTTGTTTGATTTTTAATGAATTCATTAACATGGGGATTCCATGAGAATTTCTCACTTATTAAAACTCTAAAGTACATAGCATCTTGAGTTATCTTATCCGTTAAAGACGCCCCTTCAATACAGATTAAAATGTTTTCCATGAATGAAATAGTTTGTATTTAATTGTTAATAAGTTTATAAATTGATTATTCAAATAATCATTCCAATGATTAATTTTTTAAAAAAATTATGATTTGATAATAAAGAATACAGATATGAATAGATACATGTTTAAAAGTCTATTTAATAAAAGGACACAACTTTATCATTCGAATAGAAATTTAGACATTTGACTTTTTAAAAAGTTTAAACAGTAAATGATAACTAAGTCCAAAATATGCATTTAGAACAATTAATTACCTACAGTAAAATTTAAACACAAATTGCAACATCAAAATGACCATTCTGGTTTTGAAGGTAAAGTCCATGCTCTGTCGTTGACTGAAGATCAAATTTAGTTGGATTGGTGAACGGAAGAAAGCCCGGAAAAAGGCGGCCAGACTTAAAACTGTGGCTGCTATGCCACATATAATAAACTGACTGCCGAAGTCCGGGAGGAAACTCTCAAGGCAAAAAAGGCAGAGTGGGTTAGTTCGTGCGGGAAACTCAACCTGGCAGATGGCAGAAAGGTATGGCAGCTGATTGACTCTCTTTCTGGCATGGGAAAAACTAAAAATCCAAGCCCCTTGCAAACGATTACAGGCACGGCTTCCACAGAGGCTAAGTGTGCCGATGCTCTAAACAAGCATTTTGCAAAGGCGAGCTTGAAACAGAAAGAGACCAAACAGAGCCGTACCCTGAACCATCTCAGGAAACATGGAGAAAAGGCCCAGAAGTGGGGACCGCATGCTGATATCTTCACCGCTCCTTTCACTATGACCGAATTGCAGACAGCAATCAGTAAGTGCAAAACCGCCAAGGCACCAGGCCAAGACAAAGTCAATAACGAGATGATTAAAAACCTTGGCACGATAGCAATGTCCTCGCTATTGAATATCATAAACAGGACGTGGGTCACGGGTGCCCTGCCTGGAGCTTGGCTGAGCGCAAACATCGTCCCAATTCCCAAAGAGGGGAAACATCGAGATCTCCTGAACAGCTACCGTCCGATCTCCCTAACATCGTGTTTGGGGAAGGTAGCTGAAAGAATGGTTAATGCCAGACTCTATTGGTATTTGGAGAATACGAATAATCTGAACATCAACCAGGCGGGCTTCCGGAAAGGGAAGCAGCCGGTCGACCAAGTGCTCCGTCTTCTCCAGTCCATAACAGATGGGCTCCAGAAAAAAATGCATACTGTGGCAGTATTTTTTGACCTCCGACAGGCATATGATAAGGTCTGGAGGTCCGGTCTGTTGTTGAAATTACAAGCCCTAGGCGTAACTGCAAATATGTACAGGTGGATCAAAGGTTTTCTTACAAACCGGACGATCACAACAACTTTCGGCAGTGAAACCTCAAATAAGAGAACGCTGCAGCAGGGCCTGCCCCAAGGGTCAGCGCTCAGCTGCACACTGTTCTTGGCTTTCATCAACGACCTACCTGGTTTGTTGCAAACCAGCGCTGCCATGTATGCAGACGATTTGGTAATCTGGAGTACCGGTAAGGATATCCACCGACTGCAACAGCTACTACAGCACGACCTTT
>MUZC01000312.1:0-27839 GCA_002072015.1 Radix auricularia | reverse complement strand
CAGAAAGTGGCTGCCCTTGAGACAATCGAAGGGTTCGCGGAAACCCCTGTGAAAGTGTTCACGGATGGGTCTGCCAGCCGGAGTGACAGAACTGCAGGATATGGTGCGCTCATCCTATACCCATTAGGAGGGCCACCAAAAGAGGAACTTTCAGGACCCTGTGGGACCACAGCATCGAACTACGATGCGGAGCTTGAAGCTATTCACAGGGCCCTGGAAAGTGTGCACCTAACACTGCAAGGGTCGGGACTAGTAGGTCTCGACACGGTCTTGTTTTGTGACTCGAGATCAGCGCTCGAAGTCCTGCTATCTGAGAAACGTAGGACCCACTTAGTCGACTCCATTTTGGAGGACGTAGGCAGACTCGAGAGACTTGGTGGCAGGGTCACAGTTCAATGGATCCCTAGCCACGTGGATGTAGAAGGCAATGAGATAGCAGACTCGCTGGCAAAAGCTGGAGCAGCCCAACCCCAACCAGACGTCCCAGTCACATACCTGGGCGCAAAGACTTGGCTTAAGGACCACTTTAGGGAAAAGTGGTGCCAGGTGTGGGAAGATGGAGCTACTGCCAGAGGGGTGTTCGCTAACATGCCCAGGCCTAGCAGATCAGACCAGTGGTGGGGACTAAATCGAAGGGAACAGAGTTTGGTTACCCAAATGCGCACCGAGCATTGCCCAACCAAATCGTACTTTAACAGGCTAGATCACAACAGGGACTCCAACTGCCGCCATTGCAGCCAAGCCTCTGAGACGATCATGCACTTGTTGACGTCATGTCCCGTGCTTGACATAGCCGAGGAGGTTAGGGGGGCAGGGGAGTCCTACGTTAAGACAATGTTGTATGGCACTGCCCAACAGATGGAGCAGATTGCCCAAGTAATAGCCAAGGCCTTAAGAGAGTAATCTCAGGCCCATAGAATATGTGTTTAGTTTAGTTGGATTGGTGATCATTCCACCGAATCACCAACTTTGGTGTAGACAAAAATATCCCAAGGTAAAAGGTTCGCTGTTGCCAGAATTTATGTATCAGTTGCCCATGCTCCATGACGATAAATACTAGAAATGTACATATATTCCTCCACATTTTGATTCAAGTAGTCCTGTATACTGTATTTGTTTTTTAATGCCAGTGTTCATGGGTTGAATAACTTCATCTGTGAGATGGATGTGCTTGTCCTCTGTCACTGTCAGAATGTAGCTTATGGCCCTAAACAAACAGTTTCCACCCACTTTTGTTTTATATGTTCAAGATCTCGAGTGCGGCCATAAACTACAACGTTGTTAAAAGTAAGTCCAAGAGTTATGCTTAGACACTTACTTCTTGTAAGTGGGTTAAAAGTCATAACCTGCATTGGTTTTGAGACAGGTTATATCGCAATGATGTCCATTTCTTTACTCGTGCTTTCTTTTTTCATTTTCTTGTAGGCTACCATTGAAATCATCTTTAATAGAATCATCGAGGCCATGATTTGTTGAAGAACCCTGTTCATTCCCGTAAACCTTTAGGTTACTGACATGGTAGGTGTTTCTGAGTATTTTGTCTGCCGATATATTCTTTAGCTCTACTCTTCCCATGTTCAATGATTCTACCACGATGTGGTGACCAATCCATCGGAGTTCCATCTTCGAACACATGCGATGAATGCTGCGATTATTCTTGATATGAACTATGGAATCATCGGTTATTTCTTGGTGGCTAGTTACACTTTTGATGCGCCTGGCCTGAGTGGATATAGGTAGGTACTCATGGTTTGATGAAGCGTTTTTGAATTGCTATGTATTCAACACACCAGGGTTGACATTGCCCAAATACGTTATTGGTAAAACTGTTCCATCTTCCGCAGGCCTGAGATCCGTATGTAGCTTGCATGGCTTTCCGCCCATGAATAATTTCAAAAGGAGTGTACATGGTTGAGACATGTACATATGTGTTGTATGCTAAAAGAACACCTGGGATAAATTTGTCCCAGTCGTTACCTTAGTCATTGACAAGCTTGCTAAGAGTTTATTTAAGAAGTTCTCGTTGTCCATTTGTTTGTGGATTGTAGGCTGATGGTTGGCTGCTGGTTGGCTGATGGTAGGCTGATGGTTGGCTGATGGTTGGCTGATGGTAGGCTGATGGTAGGCTGATGGTTGCCTGATGGTAGGCTGATGGTTGGCTGATGGTTGACTGATGGTTGGCTGATGGTAGTCTGATGGTAGGTTGATGGTTGGCTGATTGTAGGCTGATGGTAGGCTGATGGTAGGCTAATAGTAGGCTGATGGTAGGCTGATTGTTTGGCTGATGGTAGGCTGATGGTTGGCGGATGGTAGGCTGATGGCTGGCTGATGGTAGGCTGCTAGTTGGCTGATGGTAGGCCGATGGTAGGCTAATGGTGGGCTGATGGTAGGTTAATGGTAGGCTGATGCTTTGCGGTGAACAGTTAGCAACTTCTTCATAAGGTTTTCAATAATTATGTTCACAAACTCACGGCCCTGGTCACTAATAATTAGAATATTTATGGAGCCAAGGCAACAAATAACGGAATAGAGAAATGTTATGGCTGATCTTGCACTTTTATCGGGAACAGCACTCACTTAAGTCCACTAGGAAAAATGATCCGTAGCAGGTATTATATTATAAAACTATTTCCATTAGTTGTGTTCTGAAGAGGTATAATCATATCAATACCGACTAAGCTCCACACTTTCACAGGCACATGTATATTGAACCATTTTTTAAGGAGATGTCATTTTTCAACGCGTTTTTCTTTTTCAATTTCGATGCACCCATTCGCTGTAGTAATGAAAAAATATTAACTAGCCGACCCCTCGTCACCTCTGACGGTGATCGAGCTATAAATAGATTATATTTATAGACAGCCTGTTGAAAATAAGAAACCCTGTTTGATTTCAATTTGTTTTCCCGCGTGTTTTTTTTTTCTTCCAAATCGCTTGCATTCCAACACGAATTGAATTCACTGGCCCCGGATTTCCAATTTTAATGGAGTCTGATAGAGAAATTCAGACTCAGAAATGTCGCCAACCATAAAGTAGCGTAAATCCCGTCACTAAAAAAAATAATTGAAACCATAAACAATACATACCTCAATACAGCTGTTACGGGAAATTGTGCGCACCAATCGAACGTTGAGGATGAGACCACGTGTATCTGCAGGTATCGGACAACGTGCTATATATTGTATGATGGTCGACCGACAAGTCCCGCGTGCAATCTCCACAGTTCCTGGTCAATATACAAAGAAGAATTTTCTAATTGGACAGGGGCGTAACTATAGTGCGTTAAACCATATAGAGATTTAATTACCCCAGTGGCGTAGCTAGCGTAGGTGTCAACCTAAGTGGCGTAAATAAGAGTTTTACCACACGCCCCATCCTTCATTTCGACTTCCAAGATGGATTTGATTTTGTTAAATAATGTACAGAAAAATTGGCAAGGGGCTAGTGTAAAGTTGAGAAGTTAAAAGTCTTAAAAACTGTAACACTGCTAGAAGTCCATAAAACTGTAACACCGATAGGAGTATTTAAAACTATTACACCGTTAGAAATCTTAGAAACTATAACACCGCTAGAACTCATTAAAACTAAGGCAAAATTAGAAGTCTTTAAAGTTACAACATCGATAGAAGTCTTTGAAACTATGGCCCCTAAAGGAGTATTTCAAAATATAACACCGTTAGAAGTCTTTAAAACAGTAACACCGTTAAGTTGCATCGAATTTTACATTGTATTAATTTCACTAAATATGTGACACACTTTTTGGGGTGACCAGTTTCAAGCTCTTGCGACATGTTCATAGTGTTACTGGCAAGCCTTGTCTAGCGGGCATCGCCATTGAGATAACTCTACACTCCACAGTTGTCGGTACCAACCCGTAGAAATCTCTGACCGGTGCCGGGCACTTGTCAACGGGTGCCCAACCGTGTCCTCGGCGTTGTTACATCCTCGACGGCCGATATCTCAGGGCCATTCCACATGTAGGATGTCAGACAAACGGTTAACCATGCATCCTCGACCATTGCACATCAACATATTAAAACCCAAGATGATCTGAAACTTGTGTATTCCGCACATTAAAATCTACTACACGTTTTCTCATCTCTCTCAACACAAAGAGTTTGTGTGGCTTTATCATCAGCTATATGAATAACACTAAGAATAACACTAAGCCATGCCGTTAGATACCATTTAGTTATAGGAATAACATAAAGCCCTGCGTGCAGATACCATTGTAGTTATACGAATAACACTAAGCCCTGCCTTTAGATACAATTGCAGTTATATGAATAATACTGAGCCCTGCCTTCAGACACCATTGCAGTTGTAGGAATAACATAAGACCTGCCTTCAGATACAATTAAAGGGCAGTAACAGATCTCTGAGTCACGAACTTTTTATCTGGTTATTGTGTAGACCTACACCTTGAAAACATCAAGCAATATCAAGAGATTTGCGATGTTTTAAATTGTTTGTTACCCCCCCCCCCACTTTAAACGATAGTGTCACTTGATGCGGTCCACAAACCTCCACCTCTACCACCTAGCCACGCCACTGATTTGAAAGAAACATTCGTCTTTGCTGCCAATAGAACATCACATTTACTGATGAATATTACAGTTTTGACTTCCGGAGACACCGTTACTAATTTACAGTGTAAATAGAAGTAATTATCTGTGTTAAATTTCACAATTTTAATATCATAAATACTATTATTGCAATTAGTGTGGTTTTTTTTTTTTTTTTTTGGTAGCATATGGAAAAAAATCTGCTGGTTTAATCAAAATTATATCTTATTTACGACTTACCCTGTTGTGCAGCGACCCCCGTGCCGGCGACTAATAGAAAATAAAACATCGTGGTACCTACAGCAACATGAGTTCGGTTACTAAACATTATTACAGAAATTACAGCTCAACTTATCTGGCTTGTAGTAAGTATACTCCAGATAGTGTGGGATTTATGTCTCCTTATGTGAATATATGATTTTTTAAATTAAAAAATGTTTATCAAAGCTTTCTGTTATTATATCCCACTTCATCAGTTGTGTCGCTGCTTCGCAACTATGTGCAATCAGCTTGTCTCGTCCCGATTCTGACTGGACCTGATGTTTCGTTGTTCCAACCAGGTCGCTGACCAAGTCAGCCAGTGACAAGGCAGTACCGGAAGCTGATCTCTTATACACTGTTCGCGGGCACAAGTCAACACGGGTAGTTAGAAATGATCCTACGGTCAGTACGTGGTTTTACTACTGATAGTGTCCTCGTTGTCACATTGGAAATTCTGGCCACATTTTTAAAAAAAAAATTATAATCGTTTCACACATTCCTATTATTCACAAATTACATAGCTACAAATCTCAAGTACATATTAGTATTGTTTTGTTTATTTTTAATGTAAAGTTTTGTTTTTCTTCAGATAATCTTTACGCGTTTTAATGTTAAAGTTTATTATCTGCCATCAAACAGTTTACTTTGTTAAGGCAACCTTAAAGTCATTGAGATTAGCTAAGTCAACCTTAAAGTCATTGCGACTCAGTGTTTGAAAAAACACCTGCATCACTCATTCCTCTGGAAGGGGTCACTTGCCATCATGGGCGTCTCCACACCGATGAGGCAACATAAAGTTTAATGAAACAAATGATTTAAGTGAAAGTGCCGCCACTTGGTCACAAATGGAAATTTGCCCTCCGTGCTCAAAGTGTTGGGAGCATCTCATTGGTTTATTCTTTAATAGCTAAACGTCTGGAGTTGTGATTGAAATATTTTAAGTAGGCTACTTTAAACTAACTAAACTTAAACTAAAACTCTTATAGCGGTAAGTTTACAATAATGCTGAGGCTAAGCAATGTGAACTGAACTCAAAATATTTTTTTAAAAAGTGTTCAGAGTGAGGAAACAATTATTTTTGTATAACATTTTTTTATCCCGTGCTTCGCAGTCATTCTGTCAGTGGATAGGCAGATCCAGTTGAGCTCAATCAAGTGACCTAAAGTGACCTTAGAAAGTCGAATATAGGCATTGGACGTGGTACAGAGGCGTGATGATCACAGGTAGCGGGGGCATGGCTAGGGTACTGGGTCATAAGAGTCACACGTTGACGCCCCTGTCAGGTACTGCGTCATGAGAGTCACACGTACTGGGTCACACACCTCGTTGCGGAATGAGAATTAAATTTGTCAGTGTCAATAACTGAGCTAACACCTGGCCGAAGAGCTGAGGAGTCACGTGACAGGGTTGGGGCAAGAGGGGGTGGGGTGACTGCTCGCTCTCTAACTGGCTTCACCACCTGATTGGGACACCAGACAAAGTCGACAATCGACCATTTGTTGACTTGAACTCACCTGAAAGGACTCCAAAGGATGCGTCTTATTTAGTGAAACTAGTGAGCCTTTTAAACATATTGAGGCTTTCCCTTAACAAAACGTTAATCGCTTACTTGCAACAATACACCAAAGTGTAAGGCGTTTACTTCTAAAAGCACATATAACATATAGAGACGTTCACTCACACAGGGTCGGCCCTAGAGTTTGCGGGGCCCAAGGCAGCATACGAGATGGGGGGGGGGCCCGGGCCCAAGGCTGCAGATAAGGAGTAAGACCAATACAAACATTTGCATTTATACATATATTAAATTTATAGGAATCTAGCAGACCCGGTCGTGCGTTGCTAAGATCTCAGCAAACATGACTATTTAAGAATCTAATGAGTGATATGTTTTAAAAACAATTATGCCAGAAACCTACACGGAAGTGTGGGAAAACAACAACAACAAAGTTTCATAGGAAATGGATAAATAAAACAATAATTTAAAGGCTTAATTTTTTTTTTATTTTAAAAACGACATTTAAGGGCCAGGCTCTAAAATGAGTGATAATTTGTATTCAAGCTATGTTCTCAATATTGTTTAAAATTGATTTGGGGAATTAAATTATTAACGTGCATCACAAAAACATTTGGGGACGCCTGCCCGAGGGATTGAACATAAAGAGTACAGTTCCCTTAGGTAATTAATTATAGACTTGATTTCTTTTATGTATTAAGATTTGCAAGATCCGCTATTTTCTCAGCAAATTAAGCTAGCACTAATTTGTATAAAGGTAATATTATGAAAAAAAAAGACATTTAAGGGACCCTGTGCACATTTTGTGCAAGATTTCAATTTCAAATAGCTGTTCATTTTAATTCAGTTTCATCATGAATATATTCCTCTATATTGTTAAAAATAAAATGGGGAAAAATATTAAGCATATACCAAAAACAGACATTCGCGGCCCCCGGCCAAAAAGGAATTGACATTAGATGTGCCCTATAGCATTTTAATATGGGCTACCAAGATTTTGTTAAAACTTTTTGCTTAATATCAATTCTTTTACAAAAGAATTATCGCATAAACTTATCTAAGAAAAAAAAAGACATAATTGGGCCCATTCAGAGCAGGATGTACAGTTGAAAACACCTGTTCATTTCAATTTGCATGAATAAATAAATANTATATATATATATATATTTGTCATTATCTGTCAAGATCAGTAAAATTTGAATGGGCAAAATATCTTAAACATTACTGAAAAGTTTGGTTAAGATCCATCAATTTACCAGTAGCTAGCGCTTAAACTATTTTTATATCGCTCATATTAATATAAAAAAACAGCATTAAGAAGCAAAGGGCCCATTCAAGGCAAGATATAAAGTTCAAAACATCTGTTCATTTGAATATGGATAATATTGGATACCTTTATCCAGTGCTTTTTTTCTGAAGAAAAAGGTTCCGGAACGCATATTTATGTCCGTTTTGTCATAAAGAAATAACACTGAAATGAGTGTAGAAAACATAAAATTTTAGATTATATCAAAGAAACAAAATTACAAGGTTTAAACTGTTAAGTTTTATTAACTATGTAGGCTAATCTACTAAAAGACAACCTTTGAGGTTTTACAGCAAGTTCCACAGTTTTCGCATGTTTTCATCTGACAAATCATCTCGATTTCTTTTCCTGCTTTGACTGTCTACAGCTGAATGTCTTCCTCGAAGTAACCACGAATCAACGTACTTTGAAGGATCGAAAAATGTGAGAGGTGGACCCACCAATCTGATGAATAACAGTGACGAAACTGTTTTTGTCATCAAAAAAGCCCTGGTTGGGGTGATTATAAGATTCATCTGCGAAAATCCTCTCTCGCACTCACCAGAAGAAATAGAAATAGTATGTATAGCACGAATCAACGGAAGCAGTGTTTCTGGATATGTCTTTTCCATAAGGTATTCACGGAATCCACGAATCATTTCTCTTTCATTTAGTTGTAGTCTGTTTGACAATTTTCTAATTTCCATTTCTCCAAATGTTATCTGGTTGTTAACGTTTTCTGGCCACTGTTTTTGATCTAACATGAGAGCCCACTGAGCTAATTCAGCATCTTCGTTAGTAAGCAATCTGTTCTCAATTGAGTTCTTTAGTTTTTTGTAAAAGGTGTTAGGATCAATAGGAGGATCATTAGGTGAGTTTTTTGTGTGTAATATAACTCCATGAAAGCTGAGATTCTCGGCGGCAGCTGTTGCAGTTTTATAATATGTGCCTGCATTTTGACTTCTTTCCTCAAAGACTTGTACAAGTGCTTTTATTTTTTGATTCGCCTTGTATAGATCTATGTTGCGCTCCTGTAGATCCAAGCTCAACTCAGATAATTCCTGAAGAGCATCGCACATTAATCCTAGATCCATTATAAATTCTGTAGATGTAATTTTCTTCTTCAGGCCTTCATAAGTGCACTTATCACTTGCGCTTCTTTGTTGGATCATTTGTCGCTTCTTCAAAATGCTTCACCAGCGCTGCATAATTATTCCACACTGCTAACACCGAACGAAAACTAGATGATATCTATCGCGTGCTTAAAACTCGTCCAATTTTCAACAGCTCAACTTCCACTATTTCAGCACAAGAATGCAACTCTCTGCTGTTTTTATGGCGAAGCATGATACACGACGTAAAGCTTATCCAGAAAAGATTTAAATCTATTGATTTCTGAAATCTCCTTTACAGTATCAGCTACTGACAATTCGAGTCTATGATTAGCACAATGCCACACTATCACAGATGGAAATTTATCGGTAAGTAACTTCTTAACTCCGTAACATTTTCAAGCTCCACTAAGTCTAGAAATAAATTGTTTGGTTCACTTATTCCCGTGCCCTCTTCTACGCAACTCCGAATATACGCTATAAGTGTTGATTTTTGACTCAACGTGGTAGATTCGTCGATCATCACTGAAATCTTACTTTTACAGCGAACGATTTCTTTGGCCATCTTTTTCCTCATTTCGATGCTTATATGATTCACAATATTGATGCACGCATTTGTAGAATGCAGAATGCAACCCATGTCAACCCCATTCAGTTCTTGTAAATCAACTTCCACTTCAAAGTTATTAAACGATTGATTTGCTTTTGCAACTTTATATGCAGTGCGAAAGACTAGTTTGTCACGTTTTAAAAACTTTAAAACAGCATTGCCAAGGGTATCTTTTTTCAGCCTCTTTTTTTTATCTTTAAAGCCACTTGATGCCCAGCAGATTCTTTAAGATCGAAAAAGTATTTCCGCAGTAACGTTAGTTGTTTCCTTCTATCGTCGCCATAACAAGTAATTTCACCATTGCTCCATTCTGTTGATATTTTCATGCCCATCTTGGCCTCCACATTTCTGCAGACTGTGCAGCCAAGTTTTTTGTCTTGAAACCACTGCCACTCATTTTTGAGCAAAATTCTGTTTTTTGCTCTACTGTCCAGCAACTCGGCCAATCGTTGTTGTCGGAGCACTCATGTCACTCATGTCTCATATACGCAAGTTTCTGGATCAGTCGAACTCGTTTTTATTTCTTCTGAGTCCGTTTTAGCTTTTTTTTTTTGTTACTGAAGCTTCAGTCGAAAAAAAACTAGTTATTCTTTTCGTTTTAAAACGGTACAAACCCCTTTATAATATTTGTTTTATAACTTGACAAATAAAAATAACACTAAAAATTACCAATTATTATTATTGACACGTTGTGTTTACAGTCGATAACCGGGCGCATTACTGATGTGTGTTGCTATAGATATAATTTAATATTAAAATTCACTTTACACTATCAGCGATATTGCATTCAACGAAACCTGAAAAAGCAGTAAAGACCAAACATTCCAATCAAAAAAATTAAAAAGTCTGTGGAAAAAGGTGCCGGAACGCCGTTTCGGTGCGTTCCGCCAGAAAAAAAGCACTGCCTTTATCATTATTTTTCAAGACCTTTAATAATTGAATTGGGGAATAAAATCTTAAACGTCTACAAAAACAGGTATTTTGGGCTCCCGGCCCCGAAGGAGTTGCCATTAGGAGTTTAGTGCCCTATGGTATTTCAATATTGGCTATCCAGGATTTATACACAAAGCTTGGTTAAAATCCATCAATATAGCAAGTAGCTAATGCATAAACTAATTTTTATATAGCTCATATAAGAAAAAAACGAAATTAATGGCCCCAGGGCCCATTCAGGGCAAGATATAAAGTTCAAATCATCTGTTCATTTAAATAAGGATAATAATGGATACATTTATCATCATTTGTCAAGAGATGGTTCAAGGTACGGCTTTGCTTGGTCTCTTTCTGCTTCAAGCTCGCCTTTGCAAAATGCTTGTTTAAAGCATCGGCACACTTAGCATCTGTGGAAGCCGTGCCAATGGTCGTTTGCAGAGGGCTTGGATTTTTAGTTTTTCCCATGCCAGAAAGAGAGTCAATCAGCTGCCATACCTTTCTGCCATCTGCCAGGTTGAGTTTCCCGCAAAAACTAACACATTCTTCCTTTTTTGCCTTGAGAGTCTCTTCCCGGACTTCGGCAGTCAGTCTGTTATATTTGGCACGAGCAGCCACAGTTTTGAGTATGGCCGCCTTTTTCCGGGCTTTCTTCCGTTCACGGACAAGTTCTGCCAGCTTTTTGTTCCAGGAAGGTCGGAACTTTCGATTCTTACCCGTTCTCGGAATGACCTGACTTGCCATCGACAAAATCACTCCCACAAAGTCTTTGTAAGCATTCTCGATTGGCTTGGGGTTCTCTGGGCTCTCTGGTGAGCCCGCGAACGTGCTTTCGATCCCTATCCTGAATCTACTCCAGTCAACTTTGCCGAACAGCCAGTGATTAACATTATAAACTATATACACTAGCGTTGGTTTGGTTGTATCTTCTACTTCCACCGTGTTTTACAACTTAACGAGTAGATCTTGCGAACTTTAGCGGCTGCAAAATGGGAAATATCGGGATTCCAATATTGTAAACATCCTTAGCAACACCATTCTTAATTGACAAAATACCTTAGTTACTTGACCAATCTTTAATCATTGTTTATCGCATATAGGTTTTAATAGGTTTTTGTTTCAAAATGAAATGTATAAAGAAATCCAAAACGAGTCAAAATGCCATTTGTTCAAAGCTATTGTCCTGCGACATGAATGCATATATATGAACAATCTGATTTAACAATCTGTGCTAAATTTTTCTTGTGCATCTAAAAATCTTTCATCTTCTCCTTAGTATGTAATTTTCGATTCCTTTTTCAACTGGTTTCAACGTGTTCAACTTCAATGTCTGTGGCAATTTCTTTTACTAATGCTATTGCTGTTTCAAAACCACCATTCAGTAATATTTCAAAAATGTGCAAGTAATGTATGTTCCATATTGTCAACTGCAGTGTCTAGACCGACAAAAATATTTTGAAACTTTTTGCTGCTGTAATTAAATTGGAACACTTTGTCGTACCACAAGACATTTGAAACAATGAAATTGAAGTTCTTAATTTGTTTTCACAAGGACTCGGCCTCACTTCGATATTTTGGATCACTTCTTCCCTCTGCAACTTCAAAAGTGCACAGAGATGTTGCCTACTGACTTTCCACTATCCACATTGCTTTCCCATCTTGTTTCACAATGGGTTTCACATAAACATTTTGAACATACTTGGAAAATAAAGCCACTCGCTTTGTTGAAGCAGAAATTAAAGCACAGATTTGTTGAATTATATCCATAAAAAAACGTCTTTGCATCAGGACAAGATTTTGCCATAAGACATAGCAGCAAGATTTAACTAAAACGGGTACACGGGGTAAAAAAAAGGCCCTAGAATTTAATTGTAAAAGACGACCTTGTACGCTTGGCTTATGCCCCTTGATTTTTGCAACGTTGTAGTATCCTTTACCGGGGATATCATAAACCTGTAAGCACATTTTTCTCACCTCCAAGACATCAAGCAGTTGTTGCCTTGTACTTTCTTCTACTTCTCAAAAACGCATGAAGTGTTCATTGTTTACTTCAGGATATCCACCTCCTCAGCTTACACTGTGAATTATCTGACATCTGCTCTTGTTGACTTTGGTCAGGTGTGCAGTCAAGTATTACTGAAAAGTATTTAGCTGCCTTTACTCTCCCTACTCCCTATAATAATTTTCCTTACCTTATTTCCCGTCAACGAAATGAGTACGGTTTGAAATAGCTTTCCCAAATAATTTATCATGAATTTAATAGTTTCCCGCAACAACAGATCAAATTTCGCCAGCCATTCAACAAGACCCAAAACGTTTCCGTTGTGTGCCTAATGTATATAGGCCTAGTTTATCATCTGAACTACAAAATTACTCTGCAAGAAATTTCACAATGGCTAAGAGATTTTAAAATACGCTATACCAATTTGCCTTTTTAGTGTTAAGTTGTCAATTATAAACTGTTTTAATTTCCAGTTTACAGCTCAAACCATTCCAAAGGAGATGACATGTGTCCCTTTTTGATTTCTCATGATCAGACACTCTCACACTGGCATTGTTTCCACGAACCAAAGCAAGTTAAAGTTTAAAAATGGCGGTTTCTTATTTAAAATGTTCTCCTGAATCCACAAATGCTTACTGAACTGTTATAGGAAAATACGTTTAGCATTGGATTTAGAATGATTATATCATTTTATCATATTTATTTTAGTATTTTTCTAATTATTTTATCCTGGCTGGAAACAAAATAACGTTTTCTTGATACCGTTTAATTAACTTGTGTAACTATAAATTGTTGACCAAATCGTGAGGCGTTATGGTAACTATACACCAACAACTTGAGGCGTTATAGTAACTATACACCAACAACTTGAGGCGTTATAGTAACTATACACCAATATAGTAACTATACACCAACAACTTGAGGCGTTATAGTAACTATACACCAACAACTTGAGGCGTTATAGTAACTATACACCAACAACGTGAGGCGTTATAGTAACTATACATCAACAACGTGAGGCGTTATAGTAACTATACACCAACAACGTGAGGCGTTATAGTAAATATACATCAACTTGAGGCGTTATAGTAACTACACTAACAACTTGAGGCGTTATAGGTCTGCGAATGAGCAGTTTTGCAGTGTGTGATTTAAAATGATTCCGTCTTGTAGTTTGATACTGAGTTATCGGTCTTACTCTCTCTGTGGTGGGAACATGTCCTGCATGTGTTTGGGGAGCGGTCACAAGGGATAGGCGCAGTGTGCGAGGTAACAAGTCATTTCACTTGTAGTGACAGGCCTGAATTGTTGGCCAATCAAGTAATGAACGGGATTAATATTTAGCCAATCAAGTAATGACTGGCATGAATGGTCAGCCAATCAAATAATGTCTAGAATTAATAGTAAACCAATCAAGTCATGACTGGCGTCAGTAGTTAGTTAATCAACATTAGGTTCCAACATTTTAAATAGTGTTCATTCGTTCTTTAAGTTGAAATAAATGTGTTATTTCCAGGTGAAAATTTATAAGGAAAACGATGGTTTTTATCCCATTCATGTTACATAATTTATTTTTTAACCTTATCTCCTTTTCATCGAGATATTGAAGGTACATTTATTGGACTTATATGGGTCAAACTTATTTCACATGGATCGCATGTACTGTAATTACATTAATAATTTGTTAGGTTAACACTATGCATTTCTATGTAGCTTGTAAAAATTTAGGCTAGTCTGTCGCGCAGTGCGTATTATATTGAACGTGCGATGCGTATTATATTGAACATAATCAATACTTTTAGTTGTCCCAAATATAAAATAAATTATAGTAAAAAAAATATGAATTTTACGTGTGTGTTTTTTAAAATTTAATATATATAAGAACAGAACAGTTAAGGCTAAGCTGTTGAACCGATGGTCTGATAAATCCAAGTTAGAAAACTGGCCACTTTGGTGTACAGCCCAACAGACAGTCCACATTGGCCATCTAGACCTGCAGACACCACGCCATATTGGAAGTACCGCCCGTCTGCCTCCTTGCACACGAAAGGTCCACCAGAATCTCCCTGAGTGGAAAATACAAGAAATACCATAAAAGGGTTGGTTCAGGGTGGTTAAGACAGATGAGATAACAACATGGTTCAGGAGAGCGAATATGACACAAAATAAAATCAGAATTGCATTTGACAGGGGCGTATCAAGCAGCTAACTCGAATGGGGGAAGCTACCTTCGCACTTTCTAGGGGAAAAAAGTTATTTAATCTTATTTGTGACACTGACCACGCAACATATTGGGTCGACGTCGTATTACTAAAAGATGAGAAGATCGGTCTAACACATGGGTCGGCAACCTGCGGCTATGCAGGCGCATGCGGCTCTTTCGATGTCGAGTTGCAGCTCCCCAGTTCCATGCGCAAATATAAATAACTAGATTGTGCCGGGGCGCCGTGGCGCCTGCGGCGCCCACTTTTTTTAGGGCGCCTACGGCGCCAACCTTTTTCAAAAGCCCAACTAACTTGTCCTTTTTTGATAAATACGAAATATTAAACTTTCTGAAATGTACGCAAAGTATTTAATAATAGGGGTTGTATTTTGCGCACCGATGCACACAAAACAATGACGTCATCATATTAAATATTTTTACAGCGCTAATCACCACACGATTTTTACACTGCTATAGACTGTTGTACATCGTTCCTCAGCGTTCCACATCCAGTGAGTGACTTGGACTATTATATTATTTATGATATCCTTTTGTTTTTAAAACTCATGTTAGAGGCTCTTTTAACTGATAAATTTTTAAAATGGTAACTTTTGGCCATTCCATCTCAAAACGTTGCCAACCCCTGGTCTAACATGACTAAGAAGAATTCGTGGAAGCAATTTTAGAACTGCTATTGGTGTTTGTGTTCGTCCGTCGAGTCGACGACGAGGACCAATCTACTTGCTCGGACTGGTTTTGCCTAATTGTGCGCAGATGGCTGACGAGGCCGATCCTGGCACGGAAGGTTTGAAACAGAATGGAAATGGGACGAGTGGGACGTCTCCAGGAGGGTTGGCAGCACGGGCTTTTCGGGCTTGCCTCTTCTTATCTGCGGCGTTGATCCTGTTTACCTCCAGTGTCCTGGCACCTTCGTGGATGGATTGGCGCCAGGTGGACCGGTCCATTGCAGCTCTTTCCTACGTATCTGGGTTGATGGCAAACGCTTTCAGTGAGGCTTTCAAAGTTTCTTTAAAGCATTTCTTTTGTCCAGCGAGGGACCGCTGGCCATGCTGGAGCTCGCCATTAAAGAGTCTGGTAGTCTCTCGTCTTGCAGCAGGACTACGTGCTCTTCCCAGCAAAGCTGTGACTGCATCAGGAGGGTGAAGATGCTGGGGAGACCTGCTTTGGTCAGTACCACTGTGTCTGGAATTTTCTCCTGCTATTACAATGGTGGCGGATACCTAAAACTTTTGTCTATTGCCATTGATACTATCGTATACCACTCAGAAACTTTCCCACCAGATCATTAAGAAACGTTCACTTACTATCACACCACCTCTTACCTGGCAGGAATCTAGTCCCGGTGCTCCGGCACAAAAGTTTGTACCGGTAAAGTACCTGCCATAAGTCGTACTGCACGTGAGGTCAGAAACTGCCGGTATGGACACGTAGTTAAGAACATTCTGAACAGTTGCATTTAATTCATCTGTAACAAATAGGAGAACAGTTGGGTTTGTGATTGCATTCAAGACATCTGTAATAAATAAGAGTTTATGCCATTTTCTCTAGCCCTTTTATTTGGCTGAATGACCTGTTTCTGTGTTAAACTATACTTACCGGAGTTCAAGTCCCACCAATTAATCTCATCTAGCTGAATGAACTGTTTCTGTATAAAAAAAAACAACTATACTTACTGGAGTTCAAGCCCCACCCGCTGACCTTGCACCCCGATGCACTCTGGGGCGTCTTCGTGCCATCAACGAGGCAAATGGGTTGATGACACGTGTCATAGATTATGGGGGTCGACAGAGTTAAGATGGCGACATCGTTAGCTGTTTGGTGATACAACAAAATCAATTCTTCCGGCAGGTTTTAAGTCAATTCATTGGAAATCGGTTGGTATGTTATAGCGTATGTGAGGACGCACTCGTATATCGTCATGGCCCGAGACACGGGTGTGAGAGTGACTGTTACGATGTGTTAGTATTGGAAGTAAGAGAAGTACATTGAATGGATGCTGGTGTGTGCGTGAACAGGGCGTGGTGGACGACGAGCGGGGAGTATGTTCAGGATCATAGACTGAGAGACGATTGAGAAAATACATAATTTATTATAATAATTTGATAATTTATTTAGTGCAGTCCCCCAGCAAGTAGCTGGGAGCACATCTACCAGTGTTTTCGAGAAACAAAGTGTGTATTTTAACCAGTAATTTCACTGCAAAGTGTGTATTTGTACCAGTGATATTCACAACACAATGTGTATTTGTACCAGTGATATTTACAACACAATGTAAATTTGAACAAGTCTTATCCATTACGACCAGAGTTATTTATATACAGTGTGTTTTTTTTTACTAGTGCTATCCAAAGTATAAATTACTCCTTTCTCTGGGATTGGCTTAAAGAATCCGTACTCACACAGAAGGGTGTCGTTATAAGCCGGATGTGTCGTCACGTTGACCACAACCCTGTACACCCCCGTCGTAGTGGTCTGACTTAAAGGTAAGATGGCTGTTCCTGTGTAGACGGCCACTTCCAGTGGTTTGGCTTTCTCGGTCCTTCCTGTCCTGGAACATAGAAATAGTACGTGTGGAGTGGGGGGGGGGGTAATCAAAGATGTGCTTCTATCACCTGCATCATCTTAGACGATCTGAAAATTCCCATTTTCTCATACTCCCTCTCTATTTCTATACCATCTCAATGATTCCATCCTCTCCAACTTTCTCGCTAGGTCAGTAAAAGGTGATTGCCGTGCACTCTATAGTAAAATATTTGGGATTCTCATCCGAAGGTTTAGAGCATCGTGGGATTGGCGTAGCAAAGTATATTAAACTCACACCAAGATTGAGTGCACCATGGGATTGGCCTAACAAAGTATGTAATATTCACTCCCAAGATTGAGTGAATGTCTAGCAAAGAATACGATACTCATGAAGATTTAGTGCATCACTTGACTGGCCTAGCAAGTTATATTATACTCACACCCAGATTTAGTGCATCACTTGACTGGCCTAG
Organism: Radix auricularia; assembly: GCA_002072015.1. NCBI lineage: Eukaryota > Metazoa > Mollusca > Gastropoda > Lymnaeidae > Radix > Radix auricularia. Next base: position 10,341 of record MUZC01000312.1, on the reverse strand, counting down.
CAAGTTATATTATACTCACACCAAGATTTAGTGCATCACTTGACTGGCCTAGCAAGGTACATTATACTCACACCGAGCTGAAGTAGAAGAAACAATGGGCAGCGGTGAGGATGTGGGTGCTGTCGATGATGGAGCCGCCACACATGGAGCCGGCTGAGCGTATGTAGACCAGGGCCATCCACGGGAAGTCTCCGCAGCGGTTGGTGGTGTTGCCGCCTACGATGCGGAAGCTGTTGGTGGTGTAGTTGAACTGACGTCCGCACTGTGGCGTGACTGGAGATGATGGGGAGAACACCAGGCAATAATCACTAAATAATCATACTACTGTAATCAAATAATATTCCAGCAATAATCTCTAACAAATCAGAAACAAAATAATATTTTAAAAAGCAAGAACTAATTGAACCAAGAACTAATTAAACCAAGAACTAATTGAACCAAGAACTAATTGAACTAAGAACTAATTGAACCAAGAACTAATTAAACCAAGAACTAATTGAACCAAGAACTAATTGAACCAAGAACTAATTTAACCAAGAACTAATTGAACCAAGAACTAATTGAACCAAGAACCAATTTAACCAAGAACTAATTGAACAAAGAACCAATTCAACCAATAACTAATTGAACCAAGAACCAATTTAACCAAGAACTAATTGAACCAAGAACCAATTGAACCAATAACCAATTGAACAAAGAACCTATTAAAACAAGAACTAATTAAACCAAGAACTAATTGAACCAATAACCAATTGAACAAAGAACTAATTGAACCAAGAACTAATTGAACCAAGAACTAATTTAACCAAGAACTAATTGAACCAAGAACTAATTGAACCAAGAACCAATTCAACCAAGAACCAATTGAACAAAGAACCTATTAATCCAAGAACCCATTGAACAAAGAATTTATTAAACCAAGAACCAATTCAACCAAGAACTAATTGAATCATGAAATGACAAGAATTAAGGCACTAACCATAAGAACATTTTCACGATCCCTAACTTTACAGGACATAATTAGACTAAATGATTAACTCAAGTGAAAAGAATACAAAACAATTTATTGAAACTCCATTTTCTATCGCACGACTTTATTTAATATTCCATATGTTTAATGATCTCATATATATACTAAATTAACTACTAATGAAAGCAATCATTAATAAAGTGGCTGGCATTCTTCTTTGTTACTGAGTCTCTTTAATTTGCTGTTGCTGTTTTTAAATCCTCTTATGATAATCTTTGTCCATTTCATCAATTATATAATTTTTATCATAAGTGTGTAACATGTACTTTATCATCTCTTATCTAAATTTGTTTTATTTTATTACAAACGCTCCATTTATACAGAAGATTATTGCGTTTCATGCTTATCCGTGGTTTATGACATGTCATGGATTTTTATTGAGGTTTTGAATGTTGATAGTGTGTTGTTTCCTGGCGGGAAGAAATATGATTCATACGTATTTGTTATTGTATACACATGTGTTCTTGCACATTCATGTCTTCTTGCTTATACACGTGTTCTAGCATATACAATACACGTGTTCTAGCATATACACGTGTTCTAGCATATACATGTGTTCTCGCATATTCATGTGTTCTTGCATATACATGTGTTTTTGCATATTTATGTGTTCTTGCATATACACGTGTTCTTCCAGATTGATTTATCTCTTAAGTTTTTATTCCGCGTTTGCCAAAGAATCTTTTTTAAAAAGTGAAGTTGTCAGCTTGACAAACTATTTTTCTTTCTCGTAACGATTAGATAATTCAAATTTAGAGGAAGTTCTTCTTTCTTAAAGTTTACACATCTTAATATGATCTACAGACTTGAACGTAAATTTATGGAAGGGAACTTCTAGATCTGAGAGGAGGGGATTTCTGGAATAAGGACTGGAGCTGAATTTGTAGATCTAAGAAATCATATGGAATTGCGTCTGAAACTAACGTTTGGGATCTGCAACACTAGAAATTCCGACACTTTGAACCTCATACCTTTCGTCGTGGGTAATGCAGCTGTTGTGGTGGTAGTTGTAGTGGTTGTCACTGGTGCAGCTGTAGTTGTGGTGGTCGCCCTGGTGGTGGTAGCTGGTGTAGTTGTGGTTGTCGCCCTTGTGGTGGTAATAGGTGCTGTTGTGGTAGTAACCCTTGTGGTGGTAGTAGGTGCTGTTGTGGTTGTCGCCCTTGTTGTGGTAATAGGTGCTGTTGTCGTGCTCACCACCGATTGATAGATGGTAAACTCGGCGTAGCAGTATCCTATGGTCCACAAGTAAGCGTTCCCTGGTGCAATGCCAAAGGTGCGGCCCTGTCGAGAGTGGGGTCAAAGATCATTCTCTGAACGCGATAGCATGGGCACTGTTAGGTAATTAACTCTCCTTTGTAGTGCAGTATTCCGAGCATATTCGTCTTTGAGTCAATTATAGTATCTAACATATTAAAACCTATATTCAGTGATTTTTTTCTCTTGTCATATCTGCACACGCTCAATCTTAAATTTTTTATAAAAACAACATCTGACTATGCTTATTATTATTTTTTTAAATCTTCACTTTCAAAGTTTGAATTGGTGACTAATTTTTTTTTCTTCAAATATTCGGGCGAATAAAGCTTCATATGCAAACTGTCACACCATACTTTCTCGTTCTGAAATTTGAGTAGATTTAACTAACCAAGTACCTAAAAATTTTTAGGAGATGAAAAAATGTTCGGCCTGCAATTTGACTGGGCACAAAGTTTCACGCTTTTAAAAAATCTCTATTTATTATTGAGAGAAATTAGTTTGGTTTACCTCAATGCATCTGTTAGCCGAGAAATCCGTAGTGACCCTGGCCAATAGGATCATGTTAGCAGTCGCGGTGCTGATTGGACAGCGGGTCACGTAGTACAGACTGGTGGATCGGCATTGGCCTGAGGCAAAGGGCACCAGAGTGGCTAGAAGATAAGACACATGGAGGTAAAAGATGTGTATTAAAAGATGTGTATTTAAAGATGTGTATTAAAAGATGTTTATTTAAAGATGTGTATTAAAAGATGTGTTTTAAAAGATGTGTATTAAAAAATATCTATTAAAAGATGTGTAAAAAGAGGTGTGTATTAAAATTTGTATTAAAAGATATGTTTTAAAAGATGTGTAATAAAAGATGTGTATTAAAAGATGTGTATTAGAATATGTATTAAAAGATGTTTATTAAAATATGTGTATTAAAAGATGTGTATTAAAATTTGTGTATTAAAAGTTGTGTCTTAAAAGATGTATGTTCAACAGTTTGGATCGTATAGTACGTGCTTTAGTGGGGTGGGGGTGAGGGCTTTAATGTCAAATATCGATACTCTATTTGAATTGATTTTAAGAGGCAAATCTTTATCAATATCTCTAAGTCAGTGACACGACTGTCTTACATTACTTACAATGACACTTTGGCTTCCATCATCAACAAGATATTGGCCTTAATCAATTAGCAATTTGCCTTAATAAAAAAAAAAAACTAAAAATTATATAGTGATTTAATCCCTTTATTGCGATCTTTAACTTTCTACTCAATAACTGCAGATAGTAGTAGGAATCTCAATTTTTTAAAGATTTATTTTTATCAGGGCTGATAACGATTGATTTAAATTTAATCGTTAACTTTTGAAAAATTAACGATTAATTTCATGAATTAATCGCAAATTTCGAATAAAGCCAAGCATCTCAAGGGAAGTAACAAAAACAGGCAATTGACATTATTTTGTTTGTTTTTTAAATTTTATTTCCCCTATCTCATAGACATCGGAAAAATAATATTTTGAACCTTTTTAATTGCTATAGATTGTTGTAGTATGTTCCGGAACGATAAGATTCTGTGATCTGGGCTACTATAATGTTTATTAATTATTTTTTTATAAATTGAAAAAATATAAATATTTTCTTAAATTAAGTCGAATTTTTATCGATTAAATTTATTATAATCGATATTTAATCGATTAAAATTTTAACGATTAATCGAGAAATTAATCGTTAATTTCCGCATCCCCAATTTTATATTAGTTATAATTTTTTCTAATGAACGTATTTACAATGATGCCTGGAAGGTTGGGCAATTAAAGCGAAATTGTGTTCAATATGGTTCTCCATGTTGCTGCAATCTGCGTTCTAAACTGTCCCCTTTTCATTAATTGAAAGTGACAAGGATCTCGTGGTCATAGTGTATGCCACTTCTTAACAAAGGTGGACGCGAGTTTGCAACATTCCTCCTCGATGATGTCATGCTCAGTCCAACCTTAGTCCACCACCAAAACCTCTTTCTGGTTGATGTCTTGGGCTAAAAACTTTTACTTTATTTTAGTACTTGTTTCTCTTCATTATTTGTGGCGGTTTTTTTTCAAGTTCATTCATGCCCCTCTAATTAAAACGAATATAAACGTTAATTTCTTGAAAGCATATATATAACACCGGTAAGATTTTTAGTTTTTAGTTTTTCGCAGTTTTGGACCTGAATGTTGCTTTTAGCTCACATTATAGTCGTGCAGAAACCAAAACATCACAAGCGAATGATCGTATCATGGGACGGTTTACTGAACGACGATTTTGAATGGAGGTTTTCAGCGGTCAATGAGAAATTGCTGTAAAGACTCATATCATTTATAGGCTTAACTTATTCTCTTAGGTCTAATGGCAAACTGTGGAGTTCCTTGGCATAGTGAGTTAAATTTCTTGAGACTGTGGTGTTCTTTGATATTGTGAGTTAAATTTGTTGAGACTGTGGTGTTGTTTGGCATAGTGATTTAAATTTGTTGAGACTGTGGTGTTCTTTGGCATTGTGAGTTAAATTTGTTGAGACTGTGGTGTTCTTTGGAATTGTGATTTAAATTTGTTGAGAGACTGTGGTGTTCCTTGACATTGTGAGTTGAATTTGTTGAGAGACTGTGGTGTTCCTTGGCATTGTGAGTTAAATTTGTTGAGAGAATGTGATGTTCTTTGGCATTGTGAGTTAAATTTGTTGAGCGACTGTGGTGCTCTTTGGCATTGTGTGTTAAATTTGTTGAGAGACCGTGGTGCTCTTTGGCATTGTGAGTTAAATTTGTTGAGAGACTGTGGTGTTCTTTGGCATTGTGAGTTAAATTTGTTGAGAGACTGTGGTGTTCTTTGGCATTGTGAGTTAAATTTGTTGAGAGACTATGGTGTTATTTGGCATTGTGAGTTAAATTTGTTGAGAGACTGTGGTGTTCTTTGGAATTTGACTGTTTCTTGTTATTTGTAGGTAATTATTCTATTCACCGGAGTTTTAGAAGTACTTGAGGCCATCAAAATGACCTTACATAGGCTTCCAATGCTTGTAATATGGAAACACCAAACATTATTAGGAGAACCTCATCATTAATATAATCAGAGATAAAAATACCATTTTCGTCGCTATTACCAGCCTAGACTAGATACAATGCTGTCCGAACATCTTCATTCATTACACGTGGTCAATTATTTTCAATTAAAAACATATTCCTAAATTGTCACATATATAGTTTGATCAAATCACTTTACGACAAATCAACATACGACAAACTAGATTGAAGCGTATCCTGAAAATAGTAATAACAGATGGGTCAAGATTTATTCAAACCACGCCCATTAATGTCAACAGATCTGAAATCTCTCTCTCTCTCTCCCAAAAACAATTTTATGACTCAAACGATTTTAATGTAAATTTTATGGCTTGAACTGGTTATTGAATTTGTTTACATTTTATTATCATAATGTGAATATTTTAAATAAAACTTCGTGTTTGTTGCTTTAATCTTATCTTATCTTATCTTATATGTTACAGACGCTCCTTCTGTACAGAAGATTATTGCGTCCTACGTATTTCTATTGTTTGTGTTTAGTCCTGTATTCTTACTAGAGTTTTAAAAGATGATAAAGTGGTGGCTTTCCTGGTTTCTTCAGGCAACCCAATCCACGCCCGAATACTTGACGGAAAGAAAGAAAACTTGTATGTGTTTGTTCTTGCATATGGAATAAGAAAGGTGTTTTTAACTTTATGTCTATTTGAGGGTTGTATTAGGTTATCTTTGTGTTGTATTTCTAAATTAGAATTAATTGCCTTATGTATAATTACTAATTTACTCTTGGTTCTTCTATCCTCTAGTGTTTCAAGGTTTAATGATTTAACTAACGGTGTTACTCTTGTCAGTTTTGAATATTCTCCAGTAATGAATCTGGCAGCTCTTTTTTGGATTTGTTCTAACTTATCAATATTTTCTTTGGTGGATGGGTCCCATACAGAAGATGCATATTCTAGTATAGGTCTCACCAGGGTGAGGTAGCATTTTAGTTTTATATCTTTGTTACATTTGTAAAAGTTTCTTTTTATAAAGCCTAAGGTTTTGTTTGATATAGTTTCTCATTTATTATGACTCCTAAGTATTTCGCATCTTTAGTTTGGGTTAGTTCTTTTCCATGAATGAAATATTTTGAATTTATTTGTTTCTTTTTCTTTGTTACTCTTAGCAGTTGACATTTTTCTGGGTGGAAGGACATACTCCAGTTAGTTTCCCATTTTATTAATTCATCTAAGTCTTTTTGTAAAATTTTGCTATCTTGTTCTGACTTGATTGTTCTATAGATTATACAATCATCAGCAAATAACCTAACTTTAGTTCCTGTTGAGATATTGTTGGGTAAGTCATTTATATAAATTAAAAATAGTAAGGGACCTAGGACAGTTCCTTGTGGAACTCCTGAGTTAACCTTTATTGGTGTAGATTTAGATCCATTAATTATTACAGTTTGCTCCCTACCCAATAGGAAATCTTGGATCCAGTGATGTAAGGGACCTGAGATTCCAAAGTATTTAAGTTTTTTGAGTAAACTAAGGTGGTGAACTTTGTCGAATGCTTTTGAGAAGTCTAGTAATATTGTATCTATTTGATCATTATTATCTAAGCCTTTTGATAGATCATCTATTAGGCCTATCAATTGTGTTTCACATGATCTGTTCTTTCTAAAGCCATGTTGGTGTGGGCATAGGGCATTATATTTGTCAAGGTGGTTAACTATTCTGCTATATATTATGTGTTCCAGTAATTTACATGTGATACTAGTAAGTGATACAGGTCTGTAATTACCAGGGTCGGACTTATCACCTTTCTTAAAGAGTGGCGTTACATTGGCTAATTTCCAATCCTGGGGCAAACATTGGATCACTGGGTGAATGAGATGGATGACTACAAGGATTGGGGACAGGTCATTGCTTAATTCTTTTAATAACCTGGCAGGTAATTCATCTGGGCCAGTAGCTTTGTTTATTTTTAAGTTTTTTAGGAGTGAATGTATACCTATCTCATCTACAGTTATGTTACCTATTTCTTCCAATTTATTTAAATTTATTGAAATTTCCTTGTCGCCTGAGTCAGAAAATGATGATGCAAAATATTTGTTAAGGATATTAGCTTTAGTTTCATTATCATTATAGGTTTTATTATTTGAGCCTTTTAGTGTGGCTATACCTGAAGGCTCCATTTTTTTAGATTTGATAAAGGACCATAAGTTTTTATTGTTATCTTTAGTTATCACATTGTTTATATAATTATTTTGGAGATTACGGCTAAGTTTTTGTGTCAGGTGTTTAATTTTTAAGTATTTTTTGTGTATCCTTTCTAAATTGGTAGCCTTAAATTTCTTAAATAAATTCTCCTTTAGTTTGCAATACTTTTTAAATTTAAAATTTAACCAGCATTTATTAATTCTATTTGAAGTTATTTTTGTTGGAACATTCTGATTCAAGTCCTTAGGATATGAAACATGTTTTGTAAGGAATTGGGTCTTTTCAAGGCGATGGCATTGTAACCTTTTTAGTTAAACTCTGCAAAATTGAATATACACAGTTTCCTAATAATACACACCAACCTTGTTGCGCATCACTTATCCCAATCGCCAAGGTCAAGAGGATGAACACTGCTATCTGGGACATGTTTAATTATCTCGTGAAAACCTCCGACAATTAAAAATAATTCCCAAACTCACACTAACACCCGGACACGTCCGTCCTTGGGATCAACTGTGACACTCACCAGATTCGGCCGTTTTAATACTTGTCCCCATGTATCAGGTTCATCCCATTACGCACAGAGACCGCCGTCAACAGCAGACGCGAGCAGACCTTGTAACAGTGAAACTGATCTTAAAGCAAACGAACAAATATTTTATTGGCCGACTTTTCTCACCTTTCCCAGAGTTGACCGGCAGATGTCCGAAATCAAGCGATGTATAGATTTCTTGTCAAGACTGTCCGGACGTCAAGTCATTCACGACACCGATGTTTGACATGAACTTAGGCTCACCATACGGAGTGAGTCGCACGGGGGTGACATGAACATTGGTTCACTGGTTGAATGAGATGGATGGTGACATGAACATTGGTTCACTGGTTGAATGAGATGGATGGTGACATGAACATTGGTTCACTGGTTGAATAACGTCGATGGTGACATGAACATTGATTCACTGGTTGAATGAGATGGATGGTGACATGAACATTGGTTCACTGGTTGAATAACGTCGATGGTGACATGAACATTGGTTCACTGGTTGAATGAGATGGATGGTGACATGAACATTGGTTCACTGGTTGAATGAGATGGATGGTGACATGAACATTGGTTCACTGGGTGAATGAGATGGATTGTGACATGAACATTGGTTCACTGGTTGAATGAGATGTCTGGTGACATGAACATTGGTTCACTGGTTGAATGAGATGGATGGTGACATGAACATTGGTTCATTAGGTGAATGAGATGGATGGTGACATGAACATTGGTTCATTGGTTGAATGAGATGGATGGTGACATGAACATTGGTTCACTGGGTGAATGAGATGGATGGTGACATGAACATTGGTTCACTGGTTGAATGAGATGGTTGGTGACATAAACATTGGATCACTGGGTGAATGAGATGGATGGTGACATGAACATTGGTTCACTTGAATGACATCGATGGTGACATGAACATTGGTTTACTGGGTGAATGAGATGGATGGTGACATGAACATTGGTTCACTGGTTGAATGACATTGATAGTGACATGAACATTGGTTCACTGGTTGAATAACGTCGATGGTGACATGAACACTGGTTCACTGGGTGAATTAATGGATGGTGACATGAACATTGGTTCACTGGGTGAATGAGATGGATGGTTACATGAACATTGGTTCACTGGTTGAATGACATCGATGTTGACATGAACATTGGTTCACTGGGTGAATGAGATGGATTGTGAACTGAACATTGGTTCACTGGGTGAATGAGATGGATGGTGACATCAACATTGGTTCACTGGGTGAAAGAGATGGATGGTGGCATGAACATTGGTTCACTGGGGTAATGACAACGATGGTGACATGAACATTGGTTCACTGGGGTAATGACATCGATGGTGACATGAACATTGGTTCACTGGTTGAATGAGATGGATGGTAACATGAACATTGGTTCATTGGTTGAATGAGATGGATGGTGACATGAACATTGGTTCACTGGTTGAATGAGATGGATGGTGACATGAACATTGGTTCACTGGTTGAATGAAATGGATGGTGACAAGAATATTGGTTCACTGGTTGAATGAGATGGATGGTGACATGAACATTGGTTCACTGGTTTAATGACATTGATAGTGACATGAACATTGGTTCACTGGTTGAATAACGTCGATGGAGACATGAACACTGGTTCACTGGTTGAATGAGATGGATGGTGACATGAACATTGGTACACTGGGTGAATGAGATGAATGGTGACATGAACATTGGTTCACTAGGTAAATGAGATGGATGGTGACATGAACATTGGTTCACTGGTTGAATGACATCGATGGTGCTATGAACATTGGTTCACTGGGTGAATGACATCTATGGTGACATGAACATTGGTTCACTGGGTGAATGAGATGGATGGTGACATGAACATTGATTCCCTGGGTGAATGAGATGGATCGTGACATGAACATTGGTTCACTGGGTGAATGACATCAATGGTGACATGAACATTGGTTCACTGGGTGAATGGCATCGATGGTGACATGAACATTGGTTCACTGGTTGAATGACATCGATGGTGACATGAACATTGGTTCACTTAGTGAATGAGATGGATGATGATATGAACATTGGTTCAGTGGTTGAATGAGATGGATGGTGACATGAACATTGTTTGACTGGTTGAATGACATCGATGGTGACATGAAAATTGGTTCACTGGGTGAATGAGAAGGATGGTGACATGAACATTGGTTCACTGGGTGAATGAGATGGATGGTGACATGAACATTGGTTCACTGGTTGAATGAGATGGCTG
>MUZC01000311.1:270235-284245 GCA_002072015.1 Radix auricularia | reverse complement strand
GTCTACGATTTTGTGACGACGCGTGACGTAGGGGGGGAGGGGGTAAAAAATCGGCAAAAATCGCGTGACGTCATTTATGGACGGCCCCTAACCATGCATATCTAAAAACTATGTTTCCCTCACTGTCAGCTCTTAACTGATACATTTTATCAGGAATCCAACAATCACGGATCAGCTGCAATTTAAATTCATTTGGAAGATCGTGTGTCCAGACATACCTTCACATATCCAATTTTGAAAATGAATAAGTGTCAGCGACAATCAAATTAGAAACAGAAGCCTCAGCTGTGTCTGGCTGTTGATTTGTATTGATGTCCTCAATGCCAATGTCAGATGCCGCAGACGCCCCAAAATCTTCTAATAACGCATTTCTGAATCCCGTGATTGCACTACCTTTTTTTGTTTTTTGTTTAAGCCTGTAAATAATTTTCTACCCATCTTTGGCAATCCTGCAGTTTCTACACGTATATTGTTTCACAGCGAAATTTAATTTTCTTATGAGAACTTACGTTTTTGATTTATTAAATGCATTAATACAAGTTATATTTTAGCTACTACAGCGCTATTTTGTGAGTCTGATTAATTTGTAAGCCTTTTTAGCGCATTTTCGAGATGTCGAAATCGCTATTGCACCCGTTTTGTCCGTCCGTCTGTCATCACCCTTGATCACAGCATCCATAAGTCCTAAACCCATGATGTATATATGTTTTTTGTATGTCCTGACCTGCCATTTGTGCATCAACACTCAGTTACTCGATCCGTTTAAAAACCCCGTTAAAACTACCAAAAAATATTTCGAATCGAGAGGTAACACTAGCGCAGGGAACGGCCGCCCTTGCCGGAAGTCGAATGCACAATTCTTCAAGCATTGAAGAGTAGTGCGAAAGGGTGCAAAATAATTAGTTGTTTTTTTTTAGTTGACGTCATTAGAATATGTGTAAAAGTTTAGAGAGTTTTACGTCATCATTTGTGGTGACTTGTAGTTGGATTAAAGAGAAAATAATATTTTTTTTTTAAATGTAAAGAAATGACTTTTAAATAAAAAAATGTCAGGTATATTCATTACACAAGAAAATTCATAAAAATATGTCTAAAATCTAAACACAATTACTGATAACTACATATTTTGATATCTAACATAAGTACTGATACATAATACGAAAATGCGCTATCACGTCCTGAATTAGGTACCAGGCTTAACATGATTTTTTTTTTTTGCGGCACTTCTGTTATACACAACTCAAATTTAATTGAAAATTAAACCTGTATGGCATTGTCAGCTAGGGGCCGTCCATAATGGACGTCACGTGATTTGGCCGATTTTCAACCCACCCCCTCCCCCTTGTCACACTTCGTTATAAAAACTTAGACCCCACATACACACAATATGACTCAAAAAGCTGTGATACCCCACCTTAAGGTAGTATTGTCCAGGGGCGTCGCGAGGGTTGGTGTCACCCGGGGCGGTAGCTCATGGTGTCACCCTTTCATGATTTAAAGGGGGACGTCCATAAATGACGTCACGTGAGGTTACCAATTTTCACCCCCCCCCTTTTCACTCACGTCATACTTTGTCACAAAAACGTAAACCCCAGCCCCTTGTTCCACTATGACGTCACAAAGCTTAGGGGCCGTCCATAAATGACGTCACGCACCTAGGGGGAGGGGGTCACACTTTTGTGACGATGCGTGACGTGGGGGAGGGAGGGGGGTTAAAGAAATGTGACGTCACACCGAAAGGGTAACTTAAAATAAAACTTCCGCTGAAATATTTGGTCACTTAAAATTTATTTAATGACTTTTTTAAAAAAAAATTCAGTGTTTCTCAAAGTGACGGTCGATAGGCTATCAGACGCCAGTTGGCGTAAGTTAACAAGACTCGAAAATTAAATATAATTATAATTCTTAAGTTTGAGAATCCACAAGAGAACATACGAAATTGTAACCCTGCGTCGTTTGATGTTGATATCAAAGGTTTTGTGATGTAACCGCAGTTTCGTTGTTCACTCGCGGCAGGAGTCTGTGAAATATTTTTAGCGCATTTTCGAGAAGTCGAATGCGCCATTGCACCCGTTTTGTCCGTCCGCCCGTCCGTCTGTCATCACCCTAGATCTCAGCATCCATAAGTCCTAGACCCATGATGTATATATGTTTTTTGTATGTCCTGACCTGCCATTTGTGCATCAACACTCAGTTACTCGATCCGTTAAAAACCCCCGTTAAAACTACCAAAAAACATTGCGAATCGAGAGATAACACTGGCGCAGGCAACGGCCGCCATTGCCGGAAGTCTTAGTATTATCAAAAGTATTAGTTTTTTTTTTTTTGTTGACGTCATTAGAATATGTGTAAAAGTTTAGAGAGTTTTACGTCATCATTTGTGGTGACTTCAATCAAGATCTTAGCGGCACAGGGGCAGAAATTGAAAACTTTTTCGAAACAAGCTTCAACATTCAACTACTTTCACCAAGATTGGCAACTACGATCTATCAAACAACAATTGACGGAGTATTTGGGCGATTAGCTGATTACAATTTAGAATGTTTCATTTATGAGTCCTATTTCAGTGACCACAAACCACTTGTAGTTAGATTAAAGAGAAAATAAAAAANAGTTCCAAAAGGGACCAGGCTTAACATGATTTTTTTTCGGTTATCCCCCCCCCCCCGAAACTGCTAGCCTACTGGTGAGTTTTACAAACAGGACAAGTGTCTAAAAAGATCTGAATATGATTATATGTAGATATGTTAAGTCAAAACGACACCGAATATCAATTTGGGCGGTGGGTGGGGGAGGGGAATCTATTTGATACAATAAAAAAAGTTTTAAGTTTGATATAGTTTTTCGATTGGTTTTTGGTCAAACGCCTCTGGCCACTTTAAATATAATAATAAATGTGTCCATTTAAAATTAGTCAAAAGTATTCACTAACTTTATTGAATGCATCAAATTCTCGACATCGCAATTCGAGAGGAGCACAAAATAGGCTAACTTTCTTCTGAACTCAGTTTTTAAGGCATTCATTTTAAATTTGACAGAAAGGATACTTGATACAGTCAAGTCGTGTTGATTAAGATTATTGTCACTTGTGTCAATATAAATGAAAGTAGGTTGGATTTAGATATCTTCGTAAAGTACGTAAATAAGAAATATACATAGATAACAAATTTAACAAATGCAATTTCTGGAAGGAACTGCTTCAATAGTGGGCATATGTTACCAAGCGTACAAGTACACATGACGTATTTGAATATATCTAGTGGAGTGGAGTGGATGTTATATGTCCCAAATGAGTCTGCATTACCCCCAAAAATTCCTTTTTGACCCCAGATGTTATTTTAAAAAAGTATTATTTTAAAATAACTTTTTTTTATATATAAACAAAGAAGTTACAAGTAATGATTTATAGTCAATGCTTAATTTATATGCATAAAAATAAAATATAATCTAAGGATTTTAAAACATTTCGTTTTTTTTTTTTCTGAAGGCCGGTTAAAAAAGTTAAACGGTTTGAAAAAAAACGGACCGGTTCAATAGGATACCTAAATATTAAAATTATAAAAGTTTATATTAACAAAACTGTTAACCCAAAAGTAGTGGATTCTAGCAAATTTTATATGCCCATAATGATTGAGCATTACCCCCAAGAGTTCCCTTTTTACCCCAAATGAGATAATTTATTGGTGACATTATATTTACAACTGTTGTGTGACGTACGTGAAATCCTGAATAAGAAAGAATTGAAAAAAAACAACAACTTGTGAGCTTCGGAGTTAGAAGTTATGATAATGTTGGATATTTTAATAATGTCATAGTATTTCAGTCCTCATTCGCAAGAATTACTGATGACACCCTACTTTCCAGCACCAATGTGGGATTCATACAGAATGGGCCATTTTCCACTTCCAGCGCAAACCTAATAATTTTTAGAAAACATGAGATGTGATATCAATGTGATAATTTTAGATCAAATGCCTTTGATGTGCATATACTTAGCAGGGAAACTGTCATTAGAAGATCGAAATCAATTTGAGGAATTGTCTTGTATCTATATATTCTAGGTCTATAAACTATGCAATGATCCTTGTAATACAAATATTCACATTCGCGAGCTTAATCGCGAAGGTTAATCATATCAATGGTTTTTGACATTACCGCTGCATTGTTCGTTAGCTGTCTTGCTATCCCATGGCAACTAAACATTTTTTAAAAAATGTAATATATAAAACAAGCCGAATTCATACTTAATCTTATAGGGCTTTAAGCTGTGCAGGGGCTCATTATGCTATCAAATAAGTAGATAGAAAATCAGGTCAAAACGGGAAAAGAATGCAATGGTACTTGGTGAAATGGAAAAATTCTTGCCGGTCGTCTGATACGAAAAAGTTTGAGAATCACTGGCTTACAAGTTATTTAATTTATTTAATATCTTTTACATAGCTTCACTCATGTTACGATAATACAATGTAGACCTACAATAAATAAATACTTAAATGACAAAAATTTGATTTGAAACATTCTTATTATCAAATAGAATTTTTTTGTATTTTTTTCCCTTAAAAAATTTTTTTTATGGGGGGGGGGGGGGNTTTTTGTATGTGCAGTTTTCTTATAAAAAGCGCCATCTGTGACGTATACCGCTTAATTTTTCAAACAAATCGTTACCTTTTTTTGAGCGATTTTAAATTTTTGAATCGTTTTGCATTACATATAGATCTAACCAGTTGCGTCGCTAGGTTTGGTGTCACCGGGGTTGTAGCTCATGGTGTCACCCCTTCATGACTTAAAAGAGGACCTCAATACATGACGTCACGTTAGGTTACCAATTTTCGCCCCCCCCCTTTTCACCCGCGTCATACTTTGTCACAAAAACGTAAACCCCAACCCCTTGTTCCGCTATGACGTCACAAAGCTTAGACACCCCTCTCCCAAGCCATAATTTTCTCAATAAAAATTAGCATGTTGCAAATACGTATTTTGTCATTTAAATATGTATTTAGTGTAAGTATGCACTCTAGTATCGTAACACCCAGGGAGCCATTGAAAACGTCATTAAATAAATTGTAAACAATCAAATATTTAAGGGGACTTTTATTTAAAATTTCGGGGTTTTTTATGTGACGTCACATTTTTAAACACACCCGCCCCCTAGTCACAGATGCGGGACCCCGCCCCCTATGGTTGATTACAGGGAGGGGGCTGAGTGGGCTAAAGCTAGGGGCCCCCAATAATTTAAATGTTATCATAATGTATAATAAAGATGGGCAAATGTTTGTTTGAATCCATGAAAATGCCTTGGACAGTCATAAGTCAATGCTGCAGTTATAAGTAGTAAGTATAACAGAGTCTGGGCTAATCTTTGTAAGAAGTGCAGTGCTGCTCATTATGTGCCGTGTACAGCTCATTCCCTTCACTTGGTTGGGAATCGTGGAGCAGTTATCTTCTGCAAAATCTTATACCTGGCTTGTTGCATCTACTCATCGTCGACAGATACTTTCAAAACACATAAAATTGATACATGTTAACAAACTAATGGAGAACACCTTGAAAAAGCAACTGCCATAGGAAGCATCTCAGACAGCACTAGAGCGGAAAGGAAAACTTAGGCAGCACATGTTCCGCAAACTTCGAATTGGTGAAACTGAAATGTGCCCCTGCGGAACATCTGCAGAGAACGCGGAACATGTGCTACAAAACTGCCCTCTGTACCTCCACACCCGAGCGGTCATTTGGCCCCAGGAAGCTACCCTCCACGATAAACTGTATGGTGAACTGAGCCAATTGACAGCCACAGCGCAATACATCACGGATATAGGGCTTGTGATCTAAATCCTCCTTCAAAAAAGATTTTGAGAACGCAGAAGAAGAACAAAGCCTTGTTTGACACAAGATGGTCAGCCCGACATAATGCTGTGAGCAGGGCCGGCCTAGGGGAATTGGAGGCCCTAATCGAAGTGAATTTGGTGGCTTAAAATGTAACTGAAAATTATAAAATAAATATTGAAATATTTTTTTGCGAGGCCCCCATTAATAATGAGACTAATCGGAGGCCATAGGTGGTTGCCATAGGTGGTTGCCATAGCATAGGTGGTTGCCATAGGTGGTTGCCATAGGTGGTTGCCGGTTTGCTTATGACTAACTCCGGCCCTGCTGTAAAGTGTGTTTATAACTCATACTATGAGAATGTTGTAAAAGAACTTGCAAGTCAAGAAACACGACTTCAACTCCTTGTGGTCTGAGTAACAATTATATTTAAGGAATCTTATAATCAACCTCTGTTACATAGCGAACCTTACATTAAAAGGCCATCCATCCTCTCCCTTCACGACCACACACTACTTTCCGTTCACAGAACAAACCACATGTTTCATACTCAGTCAACTCGCACGTTCATAGCATGTCAATACAACAACACAACACGTCTCTTCATCTCTCATGGTCTGTGGACGCAATTATCTTCTGCATAGAAGGAGCGTCTGTATATCTAAGATAAGATAATATTGCAGCACTGAAAGAATTAGCAACTAACGAAAATCAGCCCCTTGTCTGCTGACGTAAATAAGAAAGATTTCGGAAATAACTTGAACAACTTAAAATCGTTATGTTGAATTTGGGAAACAGTTTTATATAGAATTCAGAAAACAAAATTATCCCTTCAGAATATCTTTGATTTCAGCCAAGTATTAGAAGTTTCTTATTGAGTTTGTTAAAAGGCAGCAGTTTTAATTTGATTCATATGAAGACAAAGGAAAGGACAAGTCCGTGGGGGGGGGGAAAAAATCGATAATACTATCAAAGAAGAGAAAGTTTCAGTTTGATATAACCAAAATGGTATTATGGTAATCATTGACAAACTTTTTGAAGCCCCACAACATCGATTAAGCGCATATAAAGACATTCATTCTGAGCTCAGCAATGACGCCATTCAATGGGCAGCCGCCAAGTTAATGAAGAATATTAAAGTGATTTCGAAGACTGCTTATCTTCATAATTAGTCCAATTTTCAGAACTCTTTAAAAAATTTATTGTCCAGCCCCAGGCTAAGGGTAAGGAAAAGGAAGTAACGCAATGCGAAACTCAAAACACGTGCACAGAGCTAATAATAACTTTTGCTGCTTTTGAATGAGCTAAATTTCAGTTATTTACAAATTTAGCATCGCACTTCACATCTATCTCTCAATGGTGACTTCAAACTGCAGCAGAGAGCGATCCTTTTCAAAGTCGAATGAATACAAAAATGAGTTAAAATTTGTATTGGACAACCAAGACTAATATGCTCTCTCTAACGACTATTGAAAAGTAACTTGTAAGCTTATTTAGCTTTACTGACTTGATTGAAAACTTCACCATGAAAAAAATCGCAAACTTAAGTTGTAGGTTGAAATAATAATAAATATTTTTATAACTTTTTGATTTCAAATAGAGAAAACAATTCGTTACCCCATGAAAAACAAACGTTGAAAAAAAAACATTAAAAAAAATTAAAGAATAACGCGTGATATTATTCTTTATGTTGGCTCGTTTGTAACCATGAAACATCGTAAGTCGGGATGGGACCGTCGTAACCGGGGGACTATTTATATACAAACATGCATATCCATGCTTGCAAGTCTTTAATAAATAAATTAAAAATATTGATTCAAAGACATTGAATTCAAAATTTCCTTCTTCAAAAACAACAAAGAAAACTTGAGAAAAATTGTACTCCCCCACCCCTCTAAGATGAAGGATATAGTGAGGTGGGATTCATTCACGCTGTTAGTGTGTTAAAGCCTAACTGGCTTTTTAAAGATCTCTCTGTTGCGACTGTTTCTTTCTTTTCTTATTTGTTTTAATGTTGTTTGTATGCTGGAATTTTTTTATTATTGCAAAGTTAACTGATTTAAAAAAAAAAAAAATCTTCGTGTTTAATGGATATCATCGTATTTCTTACTTTCTTTCTAGTTGAAAGAAATGTTTATTCTTTGTTTTTCTAACATAAAATCGAACAGTAAAATTTTTGGCTTTGGTGTCACCCCCCTGATGGTGTCAACCGGGGCGGCCGGCCCCCCGCCCCCCTCACGACGCCACTGGTATTGTCTATTTGAAAATGAGCTTGTTTCAAAACACTTTATTTCTATTTTAGTATGTGTTTAGTGCAAGGCTACACTCTAATATCGTGTCAAAAGGATTACTAGAAGATTTACAAACCAAGTTTAATGACTCAAAAATGTTCAAAGCGGTCTCAACAAAAATTTATATTTTAAAATGGCTCTCAGACACTACAGGTCTGGCCACCCCTGCTCTATAGACTGGTCGATTAGGTTATGTATTATTTGAATTTGTGTCAGTGACTCAATCCCGTCAGTTACAGCACAAACTGACTCTGACAATCCGAATGTCTCAATGATTCTCTTTTAATCTGGCAAGCTCTTACTCTAGATCAACTATAATTGACCCAATGATTTTAGGTTAATTATCTGTTCTTTTCTGATCTGTTACAGACGTTCCTTCTTCTATACAGTAAGTAAGAGGCATAACAACGACTTGGCAGCGGGTTCACAAGGGCTAATCCTTCAATAATCAATTTATTCTGTATAATAATTTAGTATTTTCCTTACTTCTCAAGGGCGCCCAAAATGAATTAGCCAAGGGCGCAGAAAACCAAATTACGCTTTTGTATACAGAAGACTATTGCATCCTACGATTATCCATAATTTATGTCCAGACTTGCATTTTTATTAGTTTTAAATGTTGATAGAGAGTTGGTTTTCTTGATTTCCTCAGGCAACCCAAGCCTCGTCGGAATTCCGAACGGGAAAAGCGGTGGTTGAGAGGTAGCGCTCTCGACTGTCATACCAATGGTCACGAGTTCGAATCCACACGAAGGTGAGGATTTGTTCCCGGGGCCTGAGGAGTCCCCGAGTCACCCAGCTCCGAATGGGTACCTAGCTAGACAATAGTTAGGCGGCTGGGGTAATGCGTGGAACCCCTATAGCCGTGGCCTGTGACCGCTGCATCACTTGCCAACAGATCATCTCTCATGGTCTGTGGACGCAATTATCTTCTGCATAGAAGGAGCGTCTGTATATCTAATATAAGATAAAGCGAGAATTTGCATGTGTTTGTTCTTGCATACGGAATAAGAAAAGTGTTCTATACCTTTGTCAATGTCCATCTGAGGGTTGTATTAGTATCAGTATATTATCGGTTCGAAGTGATTATTCGCACGGTTTTGCCCGTGGGTATAATTTATAATACTCCAGTGGCTGATCACATTGAAAAGCAAAATAATAGCCGATTTCACTTGATTTAGGCTTTATCTTTATCTTAGATATACAGACGCTCCTTCTATGCAGAAGATAATTGCGTCCACAGACCATGAGAGATGATCTGTTGGCAAGTGATGCAGCGGTCACAGGCCACGGCTATAGGGGTTCCACGCATTACCCCAGCCGCCTAACTATTGTCTAGTTAGGTACCCATTCGGAGCTGGGTGACTCGGGGACTCCTCAGGCCCCGAGAACAAATCCTCACCTTCGTGTGGATTCGAACTCGTGACCATCAGTATGACAGTCGAGAGCGCTACCTCTCGACCACCACGTCCCATGCCAATAACGCTTGCTAGTATAAGATTATCAGCGGGCATGGGTGTCAATAGGAATTTTTCCGGGGGGGGGGGGGCAAAAAAAATCACGTTTTTTTAAATTTCCAAAAATGACGTCACGCGCCTATGGGTAGGATGGTCCCCAGCTTTGTGACGAAGGGAAGGGAGTTTAAGAATTTTGACGTCACGTCAAAACACGCTACTATAAGCCAAAGTTCCACCTTAATATTCGATTTCTTACTATCTATTTTATTACGTTTTGCACGGATTACCGCGTGTTAAGATATCAGAGTGTAGCCTTACACTAAATACATAATAAAAAAACAATAAAGTGTTTTGAAACATGCTCATTTTCAAACAGACAACACCACCTAAAGGTGGGGTGTCACAGCTTTTTTGAGTCATATTGTGGGGGGATGGGTCTAAGTTTTTGTAACGAAGTGTGACTAGGGGGAGGGGGTGTGTTAATAATCGGCCAAAATTACGTGACGTCAATTATGGACTGCTCCTAACTGACAATGCTATACAGGTTTAATTTTCAATTAAATTTAAGTTTAAGTATAACATAAGAGCCGCAAAAAGTCTAAGAGATTAATAAGACTCACAAAGTAGCGCTGTAATAGCTAAAATAAACATATATTAAAGCATTTAATAACTCAAATAAGGCGGCTGGGTATCGAAGTCAATAGTGCGCTAGCCTCACAAGCTGAGGGGCGTGGGTTCAAGCCCACGAAAAGCCACTATAAAAATGTTATGCAATGACTAACGCTTAGAAAGTCCTCCGCTGACCTGGAGAGGGATGGGCGCCGCCAGTGTCTATGAAGCCCGAGAATATTCTAATGGAAACATTAGAATCCTCTACGACCTCGATAAAAAGAGGTTATGGGACTAAAAAAAAAAAAAAAGTCAAAAACGTAAGTTCTCATAAGAAAATTATATTTTGCTCTAAAATAATATACGTGTAGAAACTGCAGGATTGCCAAAGATGGATAGAAAATTATTTAACAGCTTTAAAAAAAGCAACCAAAAGAAGTGAAATCGCGGGATTCCGAAATGCCGTTTTTAGAGGATTTTGGGGCGTCTGCAGCATCTGACTTATCATTAGCATCGAGTACATCAGTACGAGTCAACAGCCAGACACAGCTGAGGCCACTGTTTCTAATTTGACACTTATTCATTTTCTAAATTGAATATTGAAAGGTGAACGGTTGGACAAGAGCTTTGCCCCCCCCCCTGTATACACCGCTTATGAGTATTTTTGCTAAAAAATGTGACAGAAATTTTATTTATAACAATCAATAATGTAATCAATTATAATTGCAGATATAATTATTTTTTTATTTTTGATATGTGTACACTGTCTGCAATGTAATTAACTTGCGGGGACTTAAGTTCAGTTTTATGGTTAAAAAAATTATGACATTTTTCTCAAATGTAGGGTGGGGGGGGGAATGTTTGATATTTTTTGTTCAAAATCTCATAAGGGGCCGTCCATAAATGACGTCACGCACCTAGGGGGGAGGGGGNGGGGGTCTCACTTTTGTGACGATGCGTGACGTGGGGGAGGGAGGGGGGTTGAAGAAATGTGACGTCACATCGAAAGGGTAACTTTAAATAAATCTTCCACTGAAATATTTGGTCACTTAAAATTTATTTAATGACTTTTTTATTCAGTGCTTCTCAAAGTGCTGGTCGATAGGCCATCAGACATGAAAATTAAATATAATTATAATTCTTAACTTTGAGAACCCACAAGAGAACATACGAAATTGTTACCCTGCGTCTTTTGATGTTGTAACCGCACTTTCCTTTGGTTCACTCGCGGCAGGAGTCTGCAAACTTTTTTTGTCGGCTATCCCCCTCCCCCCCTCGAAACTGCAACTGGTGAGTTTTACAAACAGGACAAGTGTCTAAAAAGATATGAATAAAATTATATGTAGATATTTTAAGTCAAAACGACACGGAATATCCATTTGGGGGTTGGGTTGGGGGTGAGGGGAATATGTTTGATACAATTATAAACGTTTTAAGTTTTATATAATTTTTCGATTGCTTTTTGGTAAAACGCCACTGACCATTCTAAATATAATGATAAATGTGTCCATTTAAAATTAGTCAAAAGTATTCATTAACTTTATTGTAT
Organism: Radix auricularia; assembly: GCA_002072015.1. Classification (NCBI taxonomy): domain Eukaryota; kingdom Metazoa; phylum Mollusca; class Gastropoda; family Lymnaeidae; genus Radix; species Radix auricularia. The sequence continues at coordinate 272,516 of MUZC01000311.1, read as the reverse complement.
GCATCAAATTCTCGACATCGCAATTCGAGAGGAGCACAAAACAACTTTCTACTGAACTCGGTTTTAAGGCATTAATTTTCAATACGACAGAAAGAATAATTAATACAGTCAAGTCATGTTGTTTCAGATTATTGTCACTTGTGTCAATATAATGAAAGTAGGGTGGATTTATGTGTCTTCGTATAATACGTACATAAGAAATCTACATAGATGACAAATTTAACAAATGCATTTTCTGGAAGGAAACGGTTCAATAGTGGGCATATGTTCCAAGCGTACACGCACACATGACGTATTTGAATATATCTTATAGTGGAGTGTAGTGGATGTTATATGTCCCAAATAAGTCTGCATTACCCCTATGATTCCATTTTAACCCCAGATGAGGTAATTTACCCCTGTTCGCCGACCTCTATCTTACTGTCCCATGTCCTTTAAGGGATTTTTTAAAAATAAAAAATACATTTTAGAAATATATTTTATTAACACAGAAGTTAACATTAATGATTTATAGTCAATGTTTAATTTGTATGCATTAAAATAAAATAAATCTAGGGCTATTAACACATTTCGCTTTTTGAAGGCCGGTTAAAATTATAAAAGTTTATGTTAACATTACTGTTAACACAAAAGTGGTGGATTCTAGCGAATTTTCTATGCCCACAATGATTCAGTTTACCCCCAAGAGTTCCCTTTTTACCCCAAATGAGATCACTTATCCCTGTTTACCGACCCTTTGGTTAAACAGACCGATAGCCGTAGCCATGTATTTTTGATTAGTTTATAAATTCGTCAAGAGAATGCAACAATTTAAACACGCCTCGTTCATTGGTGACATATTTACAACTCTTGTGTGACGTACATGAAATCCTGAAGAAAAAAGAATTGAAATAAAAACAAAATAAACTTGTGAGCTTCGGAGTAAAAATTTATGATAATATTGGATATTTTAATAATGTCATAGTAATTTTTCAGTCCTCAACTTGCAAGAATTACTGTATTTTGCGCACAAGATGACACCCTACTTTCCTGCACAAATGTGGGGTTCGTACAGTATTTGCCATTTTCCTCTTCCAGCGCATACCTAATAATTTTTAGAAAACATGAGATGTGATATCAATGTGATAATTTTAGATCAAATGCCTTTGATGTGCATATACTTAGCAGGAAAACTGTCATTGGAAGATCGAAATNGCCCGTTAAAAAAGTTAAATGGTTTGGAAAAAAAAACGGACCGTTTCAATAGGATACCTAAATATTAAAATTATAAAAGTAAATATTAACATTACTGTTAACCAAAAAGTAGCGGATTCTAGCAAATTTTCTATGCCCTCAATGATTGAGCATTACCCCCAAGTGTTCCCTTTTTACCCCAAATGAGATCATTTATTGATGACATTATATTTACAACTGTTGTGTGACGTAATCCTGAAGAAGAAAGAATTGAAAAAAAAACAACAACAACAACAACAAAACAAACAAGCTTGTGAGCTTCGGAGTTAAAAGTTATGATAATGTTGGATATTTTTAATAATGGCATAGTATTTCAGTCCTCTACTTGCAAGAATTACTGTATTTTGCAACGCACAAGATGACACAATACTTTCCTGTTCAAATGTGGGGGTTGTACAGTGTTGGCAATTTTCCTCTTCTAGCGCATACCTAATAATTTTTAGAAAACATGAGATGTGATATAAATGTGATAATTTTAGATCAAATGCCTTTGATGTGCATATACTTAGCAGGAAAACTGTCATTGGAAGATCGAAATCAATTTGAGGAATTGTCTTGTATCTAAATATTCTAGGTCTATCAACAATCCGATGATCCTTGTAATATCAATAGCCACATTCGCGAGCTTAATCGCGAAGGTTAATCATCAAATGGTTTTTGACATTACCGCTGCTTGCTCGTTAGCTGTCTTTCTATGCCTTGGCAACTAAACATTAAAAAAAAAAAAAGTAATATATAAAACAAGCCGAATTCATACTTAATCTTATAGGGCTTTAAGCTGTGTAGGGGCTAATTTTCCTATCAAATCAGTACAAAGAAAATCATGTCTAAATGGAAAAGAATGCAATGGTACCTGGTAAAATGGAAAAGTTCTTGCCGGTCGTCTGATAAGAAAAAGTTTGAGAATCACTGGCTTACAATTTATTTAATGTCTTTTACATAGCTTCACGCGTGTCATAATATTACAATGTAGACCTACACTAAATAAATACGTAAATGATTTTAAAAAAGATTTGAAACATACTTATTTTCAAATATTTTTTGAGGG